>JAUTBZ010118755.1:0-16314 GCA_032361785.1 Lepetodrilus galriftensis
GTCATGTGACGTCATAGTCTGAGTACGTTTTTGTGCTCAGAAAGTTTCGTAATCTCGGGGCCAGATTCCCAACGGAAAACAACACTAATAGCATAGCCAGAGACAACATTTGTTTAACATCCAAACCCATATGTTAATACTCTTTGCCTCTAAAGCTATTGTTGTACTGGACTAGTACTATCAAGAAGCATGAAGCAAGATGTGACAAGATGAGTACCAGCATATGGGTAGGCTACTTCACATGCACCACTGTGTTCTACAATACGAGCATAAAATGCAAGCATAAACACTTCAATTGAAGTTTAAATGTCATGAGCATACACATACGTATCTCAGATTACTATGTAACAAGCTAAATATACGCCTGTGTTATTGAAATCCCTTCATACTCACTCTAATTACAAATGTCATGGCGGCCATGATGCAATAAGGATACTGATTTTACAAACAGTCTCACATAACATTCACGTTCTTTGGCTTCGGTTTCCCTATTACAGGCAGGCATATATGTTAATCTAGTCAGTGATCATAAGAGTTTAACATCGCTGCAGGAATCTTTCGCCCAATTGCAGCACGTTAATATAGCTGCATCCTGCTATCTCCTGACAGTACCCAGCTATTCCTGTGACCTTTCTCCAGCCAGTCAGCTGACCTATCAGACTATACCTGCAGCATGATCCACATACCTGTGGCCAGGTAGACAGGTGTAGACCAGAATCAAGCCTGACACAGCCACAACCACTGTCTATATTTGTGCTATTTCTGACCACCAGAGTTCTGCTATATTTCATTACTCCACAAATATCTCGCCCCACTCTCTTCATCTGTGCCCTACCCAACTTCCCTAGGTCTCGCCAACTTATCTAGGTCCCACACCACTTCTCTAGGCCCTACAACACTAGAGCCCACCCCACTTCTATAGGCCCTATTTTACTAACGAGTTCACCCACTTCTGTAGGTCCCACCCCACTTATCTAGGCCCTACCCCACTTCTTTATGTCCCTCCCCACTTCTCTAGACCCCACCACCCCACCTAGACTCCACCCCACTTTCCTAAGCCCCATCCTACTACTCTAGGCCCCACCCCACTTCCATAGGCTCCACCCCATTTATCTAGTTCTAGGTCCCACCCCACTTCTCTAGGTACCACTCCACTTCCATAAGCATCACCCCCACTCCACTCCAATTCTCTAGGCATCACCCCATTTCTCTAGACTCCACCCAACTTCTCTAGTTCTAGGTCCCACCCTACTTCTGTAGGCCCCACCCTCATCACCTGCACCCGCATAACAGGTCACAGAAGTACCACCGTATATACAGGCAAGAGTAACGCACTAAGAGGACAACAACATCAAACAGAATCTGTACGTCCTGCTCCAGATACATCCCTGCCTTGAAACATGCTTCAACCCCACCCTTCCATGTGTAATACACTCCCTCAATACAATACAATAATACAATAATTGGTGATAAATTCCCCCAACAGCCCCCAAAGACCATCAATGAAGAAGATATCTACAGAAGATGATATCTGAGGCTCGAAAAACATGCCATCGCTGCCATCTCTTGTTTCCAATGCATTAGGGTTTGCAATACGATCTGTCGGTAGCTTTGTTCCATGTCCATACCACAAGCACAGCTCTTTGTAGTAAACTTTGGCGCATCACAATAACCCACGATTGTACGCTCTCATTGACCTGATTGTGCTGCAATTACAGAGATCCAATTATACTAAGTAAGCCATAGAAAGGACGGTGAATGTTTGTAAACACTGGTAAGCCAGCTCGTAGGTTCGAATACGCGCAGAATACATATACATGTATCAAAGGTTTAAAGCACATAGACAACAGGGGCGCGTTCAAAGACGCAAGCGGCTTGTAAGTGGCTTACCAAACTAGCCACCGTCTCAAGTGTTGTATGAACTATAAATGGGACAGGGAACCAGTTTAGCAAAGCGGCAGCTTGCAAGCAAGTACGTGACATGTGGAGATGTGAACCTATCTGTCTGTGTAGACTACAAGTACTTGTGGAGATGTGAACCTATCTGTCTGTGTAGACTACAAGTACTTGTGGAGATGTGAACACATCTGTCTGTGTAGACTACAAGTACATGTGGAGATGTATCTGCCTCCATGGCTCAGTCAGATTCTCTAAATGTAAATTAACAACTTAACACTTCAAAGTACTTTCAGTAGGACAAATTATGTTATTTTCAAACACATCCATCACTGCCAGGGACCTGTATAATGCTTTCCTGTAGAGACTTGCAGTGAGCGCGCCAGAGACATGCAGTGAATACTGTTTAGCAGTTGGTCTAGCTCGTGAAAAGGAAAAAGTACTCTAGAATATTTGTTAATTTAAAGAAGTGTATTATCAGCTATCAGAAATTCAAACCTTATTCAACTCTAACTTACGTCTCAATTCAGTGCTATTAAGAGATATATTTGCTATTTGCCGCATAAATATAGCTCTCCAAATCAAATTACAAATACTGGTTAGCTGCCTAGCTTATGCTTACAAATGTCAACAGGTAGATCTGGCAGAAGTGTATGAAATTACACTGTGGATGGAAAATACAATCAATGGTATCAGAACCTGGGTAAATTTACCTGTAACAAATTATATCCATGATAATTAAGTTCTTATATAAATAATACAATATTGGAGACAAATTACTTTTATTACAGAAGTTCCATTCACGTTAACACATTCGACCACTAGGAAACAGGCTGTAATACTATTATGTAGTAAATACTCATGTAGGAAATGCAGGTACATATTTGGTCAAGTGAATGGTCAAAGGGAGGTAAATTCTACTGTTCAACAGTGTCTATCTATTATGCGACAACACATGTATATAAACAGTGTCTGTTTATTTAAGAATCTATACAGTGTCTATGTATTACAGAACATGTATATAAACAATCTAGCATTAGGCATACCAAAGACCTTTTTTTAATATATCTAATATTTCAAAATGATGAAAATACTATAAAATTATGCATAGAAAATTAGTAAAATAATATTGATTTTTGTTTCATTTAAATGTAATAAATTACCACCAAAGTTAACTGTATACACCCAGGCTAAATATCTAAATATTAATATTGCACGCAATTATTTGAGATAACTAAAGTACTGTGGCAGTGACTTCATTCAACTAATATCACCAAACTAAAGTTATTTCGACATGATACATTCTTCCAGGATAGATAGGTCAGTGTAACCCAGGTTAATACTATAACCTCTGTAGATCTACAAGTCCATTTTTAGATGTGATATATCAGTAAGCAGTCAAAACATATGTAATACAGTAACACAATTCTATAAACAAGGTAAATAACTCGATACAGACAGTTACAAAACTCCTACGAATCAATATCAGACTAATAACAAATGAAACGACCATGTTAACCAAATTTAGTCTCACAAAATCACCCATCAATCAAAGCGAAATTGTTCCGACTTATCAGCAAGAAGTCCTTTGTTAACTGGTACAACTACAACACCAATGTTATTCTGTTGACTGGGTATAATACTGGGTATCGTTTCTCGAAGCTCTCTTAGCCGGTAAAGGACCATAGCACTCTCTTTGCAGATAGCTACCTAATACATTGCTAAGAGAGTGCTATGGTCCCTTAGCGACTAAGAAAGATTCGAGAAACGATACCCTGCTCTGCAATGTTACAGCGTTTGATAGAACTCATTACAGTAGCTATTCTGGAAGCAATTCTATATTGTGTATATTTTATATCGCTGCGTGTTGGTTTAGGACAGATGAGGAGAAGGACTATTTCTAGAACATATCATTAATTTTTATTGCAAAATAGTTTTCATTACTGCTCTGTATATAGCATAGAGGACGAAGAATACCGATTGAGTAGAATTACAATTAATTCCACTCGTACACCGATACTGGTGCATACTATGAATGTTTGGTTCCGATAAATATAATTTATAAACAGAGTATACAGGAATGGTTATGAATTAGATTCAACAACAATTTGAAATAACATACACGTAGGTTGTCATGGATACATACAAGCCAGAATAGATATAACACCGATATGCAAGCTGTTTTCAATGTGGTTGCAATGAGAAATTTTAAGCAATCAAATTTTGACACAGTACAGAAATAGAAATAACATTGTCCACTTAGATAACTATAATATCTACTAAGGTACTGTACTGAAAAGCATTTCTTTCAAACTGTGAATGCTGTTGGGTTGTTATTTTCAATACCATCTAACCGCCAGTAATTATTTGTTTGGCATATTAACTCTTCAAAATCAATAATTTCTTTGGCCTCCGTAGATCTACAAGTCCATTTTTAATCAATCCCGAAGTATTAATAGGAATGCAATGTAATTACAAATGTACTACTTCTCTGTCCATGCAATCAACAGTCGCTTTACATGGCCCTAATTTTAAACGGTTACCCAAAGCTCATCAACATGCAAACAGCTAACCAGAGATCATCAACACTCAAAGGGTTACTCAGCGCTCATCAACACTATAAGGGTTACCCGGAGCTCATCAACATGCAAAGGGTTAACCAGAGTTCATCAACACGCAAAGGGTTACCCAGGAAGGATCAACAGAATCAGCTTCATTCGCTGGGGTGAAACCGATTCATCCGCGCTCTCGTTGTGAATCTGCGTATCTAGATCGATGCCATGAGGACAATCCTCTGAATTTGCCTAATAATCCTACGCATTTATCATCCAGCCTCCTAGAGATTTAACTGCATGCGTCAGTTTCCCCAACTAATCTTTGCAGATATTAATACAGCTGGATGATAAATTATTCAATCTTGTGCATAGTTATTAAACCCGATAAATATCTAGTTTTTTAAATGATCAAAATACTGTTTTCAAAAAACAATCTTGTGAATAGTTTTAAACCTGACAAATATCCAAAGCCTTAAAAATAATTGAAATACAATGAATACATCGATAATTGAGAAATATATATTTAAAAAAAAATCTATGATAAAATCATAGTATGTCTCCCATCAGACAAATTTCTCAAGTAGATGATTGTACGACAACCTCGTAGCCCGAGATGAGCAGGGTCGGGGATGCTGACACAGCAAGATGGAGACGACGGTAAAACCTCTAGTCATAGACGTCATTCTTCTCCATTTCACATTTTCCCGTTTCAATAAAAGTATATTGATCTAAGGTCTATTTTAGGGTGTCCGCACACCGCGAGTCTTGACGAGACCCATTTGAGAGGCAGCATCGAGGGAGAGCGGGCAATAGGGGGCAATATTAGGTGTCTTGACAGGAGAAGTGAGACGTGGGCCATAATTAGGCCTGCTTTTCTCCTTCAACAAACACTAGAACACAGCCCGGGCCGTTTCTCGGTGTCCCCGACTCGCTAAATTGGGAATGAAACAAATCAATGGGAATCCTCCAAAGGTTTAATTACTGGTGCCTATGTGTACATCATAAAGAAAAACACAGCCATCTTTTCTTCGCCAAGACGTGAGGCTTTCTGCCGACAGAAATCAATCCTGCCAGCTTGGTCCACATCCTCGTCCTCGTGTATGAAGATGTCTAAAAAGGCTTCTTTTACGCGACTGGGTAGTCAGTCTTTTAACTCAATCTCTAGCTCAGATAATGTTTGGTAATAAAAGTGCAAGCAATTCTGTGTAAATCAATCATGCCGCCGGGAACTGTGTAATATTCTCCTGGCTTGTGTTACACCCAGGATATTCAATGCTACAAATTGTCCTTCACTTCACGTGATGACCTCAAGCACGGTGAAGTTCCCACGGAGAGGATGCCCAATTTCACGTACATTTAAAGTAGACCTTCATTGGCCTCCTCTAACACCAAAGTGGCAGGATGACACGGGGGAAAAGAAATTTACACTAGATGTCGGAAAAAAATGCGATAGATTTTAGTTTGATTTTCAGGGAATTGGCGCCGATAACACACTCTACATCAAAATCTTTCAATGATAAGCAAATTTATCATGAAATTCATCAGAATGAAATATTCAGTTCCAGAATCAATAGATAACATGGTTTATAGATAAATGATGCGTTTCCAGTGCACACAAGTCAAAAGTAATGTTTGAATATTTCATATTCATAATGAATAATACATAAATACTAGTAATACATATATAATTTACAAAGGGCATTTATTTTTGTAAAAAATATGAGAGTTCAGGCTTAATACAATTTCCTCCGACAGAATTTCTGTGATAATAGGAAGAAAAGCTGCAGAAACTATCTATTACAGTAAAGTCTTGCATTAGAGTTGATACAGACAACACAAGGATGATGTTGCTATCCTAGGTATACAAATATTGCACATTTAATCTTATCACCATTGTATGCATACTGCCTTGGGGCCCATTGCACAAAACAGTTACTTATTTATCAATTGTACCTACAATTGTTCTGTTGAGCATGAATGGGCCTGGCTAGTGTGTTGATGGGTGCCCCACACCGAAAGTCTAAAAAACTTGTCATTTAACCTTCTCCCTGCTGAATAAAATCAAAGTGCTCTATTTCTGCATGTGATCGGGCAACTTAACTCGCCTTCAGCACTTAACTAGCCTGGATTAGGCACAGGTACTAGTATGCCCTTTTAGGGCATCTTTGGTTGCCTTCAGTATGGAGAGTGTTATGGTAAGTGCCTTAGGTTGAAAATCCCCTTGTTCATCCAGCAGGGAATGGGTACCCGGTAGGATGAACCGGTAATGTGAATGCTAACCTTCTAGCACTGGAAAACAGCAAATTTTGTTAAATACTGCCCTGGGAGCTGACAGTGAGATAAGAGGGCACACTGATCCATTGACCGGGGTAATAATGCAGTGCCGTGCCCACACTTTCAAGCCTGGATTTAGCGCAATATATGCACATTATTAGGTAAAACGGGTCTCTACAGAGAAGACATAGTGCTCTCAAACACAGGAAACAACCTAACTTTGAAGATACGTTGACCTTACAGGATGCAACCCACATCAAACAGTCTCGTCTATCATATCGATCTTTTATTTTACTGATAGTACACAAAGGGTAGATGTATGGAGGCCTATTCTGACCCTGGTTTCTGCCTGGGGAATACATAACATAGGATTCTCATAGAAGAGGACTAAATATATCACGTACACTAATACATATATGTGACATGGCATCAAAGAAGGTCACAGTGACATTCAAGCAGGAGACGGAAGTTATTACAATAAATAATGTCAAACGTCTGGTCAATCCGAGTTTAAAATAATGCTTATGTCTGTAAAGTTTAAAAAGCTAGGATATTATATCAATAAATGAATAGTAACGTGGCAATTCTGAGAAATATTGAAAACATCATAAGACCATGCATGAAAAGAGTTATTATATAACATTGTTATTGACATGTATGTAATTTACAATATGGCATTGGCATGAGTAGGAATTGATAGCCACGGTGACTGAAGGCTTTGTTAGGGGCACCAAGGGAGGCAGTTTTAGGGGCACCAAGGGAGGCATCTTATGGGGCACAATGCGACGCAGCTATGGGGACACCAATGGAGGCAGCTTATGGGGCACCAATGGAGGCAGCTATGGGGCACAAATGGAGGCATCTTATGGGGCACAATGTGACACATCGATTTGGGCACCAATGGAGGCAGCTACTGGGGCACCAGTGATGATATACAGCCCTAACTTGTTAAATCACACCACTGTGGAACTGGTCAGCATCTACTGACCGCCTATTTCTTATACTATAGGTGTCTAGATAGGTCCAAAACATGTCTATGTCCATGTTTATTTTCAAAATATATATTTCTCTTCAATCATAGGATTATGATGTTATTTAAATCAGCAGATAAATCATCTTCATGTTGAAATGAACTCAATCTATACCCACTATTTCACTGACTCCATATTACACACGTGATATTGACGCATGGTCTGGATACTGCTGTGGATGATGACATGCAAACAGGATAATATTACAATTTCTACTGTGTCACGTGGCACAAACTACCACATCATCTGTCCAATCGGTTCTTGAATATTCATGGGGCTAATACAGTGCTCCCTCGATATAACGCTGAAGTTGGGGTCCATAACATGACACCCGCGTTATAATACCTGTGTTATATCAACAAATATAATTTGAGAAAAAAATAAGATTTTTATTAATTATTTTTTTTAATGGTCCACGGACCTTGTGTTGTATCCGAATCCGCGGTGCATCGAAATGCGTTATATCGAGGGAGCACTGTATGCAACTACACATCAAGTACTGCAGAGCACAATAGATAAAACCATCAGTGAATTACAAAGACTGCAGCTAATCAAACAATGGATATTGTCAATGTCACACCTCTCACAGATAACAGTGAACATAAATAAATAATTAAATAAATAAATAAATAAATAAATAGTCGATTTATAAAGCACTTGACTCCATGCTAATACATGCTCGAAGTGCAACGAGTTGAATGAATAGTTTAGTTAAGTTAAGCTGCTGCGACGTCACTCCTGCCTACTTCGAAAAACAATGGATTTTACAATATTCAGGAGCCACGATGTCATGATCACTGAATAGATCCCGAGACCACGGGACTCTCTGAGTACGATCTCATGCTCAAGCTCAAAATTTGTATGAGGATTTATGAACAAAACTTTGAGTTGAGCATGAATTCGTACTTAAGAAGGTTTCATAATCTCGGAACCTGGTAAATAACTACTAAAAAGATCAAACAAAAGTCTGTACATTACAGGGGTAGTGTTCCTTTCTAAAGTTCTGTCACATGTCCAGTACATGTTCTGTTCTTTAGAATGGAGTGAGCCAGCACAGCACAGAGTAAAATGCCAGTGGCAGCCATGTTGGATTGTGTGCTGTGCCATCTGCACCACCTATTTCGCTGGTACATGTCCCGGACACTCAGAACACTGTGCAGCATTGCTCCTTTCTAACTGCACATGTCTCAGACAGAAAGTACAGACAGAACAGCTGGAAAGGAGCACGGCCAGGGAGTTACTTTTCAGGATTATTTAGGTCGTATGCAGACTGTCAGTTTGCAGTAGGAGGAAACCCGCAGTACATGGCATTGCAGCAGACCTGCTAGCACCAACATGTACTGATGATCCCAGAGATCAGACACCATACACTGAACAGGTGACTTCTTCAGGTGTCGATGCCATGATGCATTGGGTCAATTCAAATTCGAAACCTTAGACACTGGACTGCTACATTATTCATTTCTTGAAACAAACTTGAGTTTGCGATTTTGCTCAACTGATATTTCTCCCATTGACTCAGTGCTGTAACTTTAGAAAAAAACTAAAACCCCGAGATTTTACTCAAGTTACAGCACCGAGTCAATGGGAGAAATCTCAGCAGAGCAAAACCTCAAACTCAAGTTTCAAGAAATCAGGGCCAGGTCTAACAAAGCCAATGTAATGCTTTAGGTACGAGATCGAAGGTGCACATATGGATGATGGCAGAGATTGGATGTTGCTGAACAGTTGGTATTATTATGTACCCTGCATATTAACTGACACAGATGGAAGAATCCATGCACAGGATATTGGCTACCAAACCCTAGATAACACTGCCAGCATGTCCTGGGCTTGCATTCTCCAAACTTCGTAAGTACTAAGAAGTTCGTAAATACTAAGAATTGTCCAAATTGGTTTTCGGCTTATGTCAATTTTTCTCAGGAGAATGACAAGAGAAAAAGAAAGTAGTTACAGCAAATGTGTGGGAGCACAGGATCAGAGGGCAAGGCCAGAGGGTCAGAGGACAGGGTCAGAGGGCAAGGCCAGAGGGTCAGAGGACAGGATCAGAGGGCAAGGCCAGAGGATCAGAGGACGGTCAGAGCACAGGATCAGAGGGCAAGGCCAGAGGGTCAGAGGACAGGGTCAGAGGGCAAGGCCAGAGGGTCAGAGCACAGGATCAGAGGGCAAGGCCAGAGGGTCAGAGGACAAGGCCAGAGGGTCAGAGGACAGGTTCAGAGGGCAAGGTCAGAGGGCAAGGCCAGAGGGTCAGAGGGTCAGAGAACAGGGTCAGATGGAAGATAAATTTACTAGGGAATCTGGGGATTAAAGAGAATAATGCAATAAGAGATAGCTGGCTAAGTTTACGAAAAGAAAAGATCTTTTCTGACTATGAAGTTCTTAGGTGCTAAGTTTCAAGAATATGGGCCATGGTGCTTATATTATTATTATTACAATGACCACACTCACCTGTTGTAGATGCATGTTCTTGGTCAGTGTCTCCTCCAACATTCGCTGTAGTTTCTTGTTCATCTCTCGGAGTTCTTGATCGTCGCCTTTCTTCAGAGCATCTAGGATTTTATTCAGTGTTATTTTCTCTTCATGATTCTGACCATGTGACGGTCGACGGGCTGAAAGTTAAAAAAATAATTCAAATTAGTGATTTTATTTTTGTAGAATATTTTAATTATCTGTGGTTAATATCCCTAATAGTAACAGGCCTCGATCAATTTGTCAAACATGTTTTGGAACCACTATTTTCATTTATTGATAAAATATTTTAGATTTCTTTTTTTTTTCATTATGAATATTGGATTAAACATTGGTAAAATGCTGTGAACATAGTTTTGTGCAATGCCTAGGCTACTATCATTTAACTTATTTAAACTGGACATGTTGGTGAGTGAGTGAATATGGAGTTTAACGTCGCTGCGGGAATCTTTCACCTGGACATGTTGGAGATGTTTTCTTACCTGATCGGCTGTCCATTACATAGTAGCTGATAATCGCTGTCTTGTTCAATAGATCGTCAGCCATACATCCATTACTTGTCTCTAAATGAGAGACCTGGAACAAAGAAAACAAAACAAATAAAGTTTCACTTTTGTCAATGTAACATAAATGGTAATTTTAAAAAAAAAGTTTTTTAAATAGTATCAGATTATATTTATAGACAGGAGTTTCCTTTAACCTTCTCCCTGCTGAATAAAATCAAAGTGTTCTATTTCTGCATGTGATCAGGCAAGTTAACTCGCCTTCAGCAGGGAGAGGGTTAATACTAATTTCATAGTTTATCGATCACTCACTAACATTCCGATCACTTTCAGTTCCACCCCATACTCCCTCAATAATAAATCCACCAGTTGTCAATCTATTATCCCCATGTCCCACCAACCCTCCAAGAAGTTCATAATCCATTCTCGTGTTTCACGTCTCCCCAAGACCAATCTCAAACATCAAGGGAGATAACCCTGCTTAAGGAGATGCTGCTACAACGTCTGATTACGATATTGGACACAGACACACACGGACTGATGGAAACATAGACTGATAGAAATATGTACTGATGAAAACATTGACACCTGAGGTGCATTCAAAGACACAAGGGCTTGCAAGCGGCTTACCAAACTAGCCACTGTCTCAAGAGTCGTATGAACTGTACATGGGACAGGGAACAAGGGAGCCGTGTGCTGATTGAATGCACCCCTCATGGTCACACAGATGGACAGGTACAGAGACTGACAAGCACACAGACTGATGGACACACATTGACAGATACATGGACAAACTATACACACTGACGGAAACACAGACATACATATGGACTGACATATACACAGACAGACCAGTTGATACACATATTAAAAGACACATGGATGGATGAACACACACACACACACACACATGTACACACACACACACACACACATGTACACACACACTGGACTGACAGACACATGGACTGACACACACACATGGACTGACACACACACATGGACTGACACACACACATACACAGACTGGACTGACAGACACATGGACTGACTGACACATACATGGACTGACACACACACACACACACAGACTCACATGGACTGACAGACACATGGACTGACACACACACACACACATGGACTGACACACACACACACACACACATGGACTGACTCACACACACAGACTCACATGAACTGACAGACACATGGACTGACACACACACACACACACATGGACTGACACACACACACATGGACTGACGCACACACAAACTGACCTTCTCCTCCAAGGCCCACTTCTCCTGTTGGATGTCGGCCACCTTGGCCACCAGCTCCCCGCACTCCTGCTCCGCGTCACTGGAGAAACTGTAGTTACCTGTGTGGTTCGGCGACTGCAAGGTACAGGTCGACACAGGTTAGAGATCCAGTCATGCAAAACACAGCTGAGAGACTGATGAGTCGAGCATGGACAGGACATGTTGTATTTCATAGTGCTTGTAGTCTCTGTAACCTAAACTTATCAATTTTTAACGCAGTGATCAAACATTCAGTTTACACCCTGCTGTAAATGGGTACCAGGAAGGAGGTGCTACGTAGTCATGACAACGTAACAATTTGAAGCCGCTGCAGCCTGAACTCCAGACAATTGAGTCTGAACTCGACAATATGGCGGCAGTAAAACTTTCTCTCTACTGACTACAGCATTGGCTAAGTATACAGAGCAGCTATATCAATGTCAGCTCTATGGACATTGGGACAAGAAAACTATCATAGTAAGAGGACTGACTACCAGTGAGTGCTATAAATAACAGTACATATCTAACATCGTACCTGTGGACCGCTAGCCATGGAATCCTTGGTTCCTAGTCCACTGGCGCCAGCACTCCACGACGACACAGAACTGTGGAGAGGAAACAGGAGGATAATATAACCTCTGTGCTAGTACAATAGTGGTCAATTCTCAATGAAATACTGTTGACCAATTGACACTTCTACAAAACAGCTACTCCCCTGCTTGCTAGACCCTCTCAAACGTTCTTACCTGCTATCGCCTCTCAGATGATCTGATGGATCTATAGGCCGGAACAGATCTTCAATACCTGAAAACAACGTATTTTGTGAGTGAGGCAAGTCTCAGTGTATTACAACAAATTATCTAGTCTTCCAAAAACCTCATTAACCTCGGCCTCCTCACTTATATATAGGCCCAAATGGAACATTTCAGCAGAGGATGAAGTTAAAACAATTGACACTGGATCCATAGACAATTATAGTTGAGTGGAAACTAGTTCTACACTGCACAGTATACAACATAATGTTGCTAATGCTTGTATGTCCAGTGTGCACGTGTGTGTGATAAATGGCTGCATTTAAACAATATTTCCAAAGCAAACACTATTTCCAAGACCCTTACTTTGTCTATTCTTGGCATCAGTCAGGACTTCTTGTAATCGTTCTTGGAGTTTCTCAGCTCGCTTTCTCTCTGCGTATAACTGTCTCTTGAGATCTTTGAGCTGCAAGAACACGGAATCATACGTATACCAGTGTTGTAATGTTATTCAGGAGGATTGGTACGGCCCGGTTGTGATCCGGATACATCCGGGCCACTGACATATATAAGCGCCAGTCCTCAGGATTGTACATTGAGTTTGCAGAGACCGTCGCACAGGAAGGAACCCTATCCTTACTGTGTGACGACTTGATATATTGTAAACTCCATTTACAGAATACACTTTCAACCCAGAGTGTATGTTTGTTATTTGTTTGTGCTTTCTTTCTTTATCCTGCTAGAGAAAGTTCAACACCAGAAATATTTGAGGAAATTGCATTAAAAAAGTGAAAACTTTCATGTTTTGTCCAAATATAATTCTCATTACAGCGAGTGAATTATTGTTTTACGTCACAGCGGGAATCTTTCACCCATACATGACAATCCCATCACAGACGACTCATAACAAAGATTGTGGTAACTCACCATCGTTAAACCTTTCTTTTCGTGGATCTTCTTCTCACCAACATTATCTTTAATCTCCTAAAAATAGATACATGATAACATAAATGTTGGTTTGGGGAAATGTAATATCGATGTCTGTAAATTCTATCCTTTATGAATTGCATCATCTTGAAATGCTTCCTACATTTAGTTTTTCTACGACTACATCTCCCAGAAGCCCTTACTACATCCTGTTCCAGTACTTGCATCCTACGCGCAGATTGTGGACAATATTACCATAAAACTATGATGTGATACAGGGTTCGCAGTTAACACTCGCCCGGGCCATTTTTCTCAATGCTAAAGGTATCCTAAGGGCGAGTAGAAATTCATAACATTTCTTATTTTTATCACTATTCGGGCGAGTACGTTTTAAAGTTAGTTTCTATCGTTGTGATATATAAGAAAATAAGTATCTATGTTAAACATTCAAAGACCTTTTTCATTGGATATTTGTCATTGTCAAGGCAGTCTTATTGACCTGAATACGCTGTTCTGTACCTGTTGCAAGTGAGTTATCTTCTCCTTCTGTTGTGATATTTCCTCATTCAGGCTTTCCTCCTGGTCCAGCCAGTCCTGTGGTAGAAGTAAGATGTAATCAGGAATTCATCAAACAATGAATTAATTATTTTAATACATGTGTTTTAAAAATGAATAAGCATGAAAAACATGCCGAAAAATTGTAGCTGAAATATTGCACAATTGCCTTTAAAAATGACCAAATAAGATGACCAGGGATGGATGAACGATGACAAGTGATCAAAGTTATTGTCGTAAATTGACAGTCAATGGCTTCGTACAGAAACAAGTAATAGTGAGTGAGTGATATATGGAGTTTAACCCTCTCCCTCCTGGATTAGGCAAAAGCACTGATTAGGGCATGAACGGTTACCTTCAGCAGGGAGAGGGTTAATGTCGCAGTGGGAGTGTTTTCACCCACTTGCGATGACACAAGTAATGATACTGCATCTACAAACCTTAGCTTCCTGTTCCTTCTTTTCGTGGACATCTGAAATGACTTCTTCGTGCGACGACTTGAGCTCGGTGAGTTCCTCTTCTTGACTAGACTTCAACTCGGTGATCACCGCCTCGTGGTCCAGCTTTAGCTGCTCCATGCTCTCCTGAAGTAATACGCAAGAGTCGCATCAAAGTTAATTTATTTCAACGCAAAAAGTAAAAAAAAATAAATATCAATATTGATTAGATTTGATTAACCTTCTCCCTGATGAATATAATCAAAGTGTTCTATTTCTGCATGTGATCGGGCAACTTAAGTCGCCTTCAGCAGGGAAATGGTTAAAGAACAAATGAAGCAGAGGACACTGCCGATATTAGGATTTGAACCCAAGTTGCTGGATTGTGAGTTCAATGCTCTACAGACTGAGACAAAGGGGTAACCCCACTGGCTGAGACCATGCTAACATTATAGTGTCGGAAACTATTGCCCAAGGATCGCAATGAATGTTTTCTGTTATTACATAGAACTACATACATCTGTTTCCTTGAGTCTTCTTTCCAGCCAGCCTTTGGACTCTTCAAGGGCCTTAACTCTTGTAAGCAGTTCTTCCGATTGATGCTTGAACCTCTTCAATTCATCACAGGTTTGCTGTAAATATATAAAAACAGTTCTGTTCAGTTGGATGTTTGTATTGTGGCATAGAGCAAGCTTCCTCGAAGTGTTTCCTCCTACCCTGAGCTCCTAGATGTGTTTCCTCCTACCCCAAGCTCCTCGATGTGTTTCCTGGCACACCTACCCCGAGCTCCTCGATGTGTTTCCTCCTACCCCGAGCTCCTCGAAGTGTTTCCTGGCACACCTACCCCGAGCTCCTCAATGTGTTTCCTCCTACCCCGAACTCCTCGATGTGTTTCCCGGTACACTTACCCCGAGCTCCTCGATGTGTTTCCTCAGCGCCTCCACCTCCAGGAGGTGGTTCTCCTCCATCTGCTTGATGTACGCGTGGTGACTGTCGCAGTCCTTCTGATACTTGATGGCCAGCTCGTCCAGCAGCGACTTCCTCTTCTCAGCCACCTGCGAACAGATACAAGCTCATTGTCAGTACAAACACATACATGCTTTGGTTTCATAGTGGAGACGAGAGCTTCCAGAAATTATACTGTGGGGCCTAGATGCCTAAAAGGACAGGAAGGGGCACAGGAAGGGGCACAGGAAGGGTCAGACTGACCTTGCTGATCTCCTGCAGGGCCTGGATCTCCGTGTCCCTCTCCTTCTGCGCGGCCTGCAGCTGGTCCAGTGTCTCCTCACAGGCCTTCCTACTCTCCTGCAACACAGAGACACACATTGAGACTATCCTGCAACACAGAGACACACATTGAGACTATCCTGCAACACAGAGACACACATTGAGACTATCCTGAAACACATAGACACACATTGAGACTATCCTGCAACACAGAATCATAATAGCATCATGATGCGTGCCCACCACATTGTGTGGAGACATGGGATGTGTGGGTATGGGATGTGTGGGTATGGGATGTGGGGGTATGGGATGTGGGGGTATTGGATGTGGGGGTCTTGGATGTTGGGGTATGGGATGTGGGAGTATGGGATGTGGGGGTATGGGATGGGG
>JAUTBZ010118866.1:0-35304 GCA_032361785.1 Lepetodrilus galriftensis
CTACTACTACTACTACTACTACTACTACTACTACTACTACTACTACTACTACTACTACTACTACTACTACTAATTAGTAGTAGTAGTAGTACTAATAATACTAATAATTAATAAATAATAATATAACAATAATAATAAAATAATCGTTAAACAACGCTCGAGCGGATATAATATTATAACTACTATACTGTGAGTCAGGACATTATTTACATAAGGAACTAATGTGCTTATTTCATGGATTAAATGGTAAATTTACAGGTACGAACAACAATTTGAAGTTTCGTTTTGTATATTTAACGAAATATGCGATCTACGCTTATCCTTTCGGAAACTATAGTTATCGGAGGATATATTATTTATGGATGGTCAACTTAGGTATTTTTTTAAAATTCGTGTTTTCCGGTATTTACGGCGTCATCAACTGTAGCACTTTAGTGCTAGTCGACGTGTACGGCCTCCGGGACATCTCCAACATGTTCCGTGCAGTCCGTGCACTGCGGTGACGTCGGTTTGTGGTTAACTGCGCTGTTGCAAGTTGTGGTTTACGAGTGTTTGTTCCGCGTCTCCCACAGTTTGTTTTAGCTAATACCTCGAACTCATCTGGGAACCCGCCAAACTGCTCAAACTTTTGCTCTTTCTGGCACTCGTATACCGGACAGATGGTGTCTTCGTTTGCGTTTAAAGTTTGAAATATTTAAATGAAAAGTTATGATGTACAGCTCTTTATTGAAATTGTGGTTAATCATTTCAACCTTGTAAAGGATCTTTGACAATGTCCTCATTTGTCATTTTCGAAGAAAGGTTTGAAATAGCTGTAAAGACCATTAGCTCAACGCCTTGGCAGCGCTAACATGGCTTAAAAAGTAATAACAATATTGATATTTAATTGAGTTGTCAAAATTACGTTTTTTTTGTTTTGTTTATCTGATGATAATTTACGATATTTGGAATTATTCGGAATGATTGTTGCTTTGTTCTGAGATGTGGTTTATTGTTATGAAAATATGAACATATATCGTGTATAGTAGCCTATTGAAAAATGTAGCCTTCTCTACCCCCATCTAAATCTCAATAATTATGTAATATGTATACATGTATCACTTATTTTTCAAATGTTAGGCAAGAATAAGACTTAAGTGCAACGTTATAGTTGTAGTCACTATATTTTTCTACACGTGTTTGTACAAAACCATACTAGGCTAAAAACCATACGTACTGAGTTACTTTTGTGCTGTAGGCCTATACCACTGTGAGTGGATTAAGCTAATAAAAACTTGAAACTTGAAACTATAGCAATACCTGTGCAGCTATGGCGATTGCATGACGTTACTTTACGGCGTCAACGTATGTCTGTTCTAACGTCGAAACGACGTCGGGTAGCTATCTGGGTAGTAGCATATCAATCAATCGCACTATATGTAATGTAGGCTAGCCTACTATTTATCCTATTATTATCAGCTGATTATATATATTACTGTCCTAAAAGTTACTTTATATTTTATGCTATAACATAGGCAGATTTATTTCCTCAAATTTATAGGCAGATTGCAGGTTCATTAAGCTACACGTGGGCTCACATATATATGCCTAGGCCTATTCTAGTATATTGCAAATGTGACTTTAGTAAATATAGAGCCTATATAAAGTTACATTGCACATTTTAACATTATTAGGGCCTATGTGTTTCAAATGTTAAATGGATTAAATGGATTATTTGAACCAAATAGGCTAGTCCATATTATAAGGCAGGTCTAGGCCTACATACAAAATTGTTCCAAAATATTTCTAATGTTGTCACCTATTTAGGTTGACCGCTGTCGGTGTGTATGTTGGGAGTCTTTGACTTTACAGAAACTCTTAAATATTTGTCACTTACATGCAGTTTCAATTTCAGGTCTTGTTCAGCAAATATTTCCATAAACCACAAACATTTTGAGTGTTTAATTTCCCAGGTGTATTTTCCGAGTTATTATAATAGCCTACTGTGAGAACCTATTAGAAAGCCAGGTGTATCTAAAACATATTAGGCCTACATGCATAAAAGTAATATTTTTAGAATTTAGCCTAATAATATATAGACTAATCTAGATGCAATTTGAATGGTCAATGTCAATATTATATTTATATTTAGTAGGCTATAATAATACAAAAATGTTACTAGTTACCGGTTTTATTGCATACGAACTCATAAAATTCCAATCGTAAATCTATTTGGTGGATATGAGAAATAATACATAGCCTGTCAGCTGTAGTACGTACAGTATTTCCTGGTTCGCCCACATTTATGCACTAACTGACCTCTGACTGGACATGTATCGCCCAGTCAACTGACTCGGTCACGTGGAATGAAAGTCATGTGACCTCGTAGTCATGTGACCTACATGGGGAAATCCTAAATCTGCCCACAACACTCCCCCAAAAATGAACTAGGTCAAAGCCTACGAGCCGTGACGGTTGGGCATGGAATGCGCATCATCTGCAGGGGAAGGGAAGATGTTGTCCTTGGACAGACGAAGACTCATTCAAAGGTTTAATCAGGGTTTAATCAGGATATGAACACGCAGAGCAACTTTTTATCAGCACTGCTAATCTAGATCTACTAACGATTATAGGAGACGCGACGATCAGACAAGATTTAGGCGGTGGAGTTTTCCCACGTGCGTTCTTCTGGCTCGAACTATTATTTTGATTCGCGTATTCATTACGTTCTTACAATCCTAGGCCGTATTAGTGATTGGCAAACCTTAGTGATACTCGGGGTCCATTTAGGACAAGTGTTTGGTTTGTTGCTAGTGGTTGTTTGGGGATTGTCCAACTTTCTGTGGGTTACTGTTAGTCATATCGTGTTTACTCCCTGTAAACAAAGATGGTCGCGGGACGTAATGTAACACTACAAGTGCAAAACTTGTGCGTGGGTTTGGGCTAAGTTGGAGGGAAAAACCAGAGTTCACAAGGTCACAGAAAGTACTCTACATAATCTCTCCTGGTCAAATAAGTTGAGATAAGTGATGACCTAGATAATTTCATCAGATGAGAAGTTTCTATTTAACTGATGTTGAAAGTTCATAAAGTAGGCTAGTGTTCATTAGGAAATGATGAGTAATTTGTAAAAGTCTATGACATAATTAAATCTAAAATCTAAAACTAACTTATTTATGTAAATTCAAGTACAATTGAGCATGATTAGACTAGGTACATTTTAAAAGTATGTCGGTACTAATGTATATATCTGGGTATTGTTTCTCGAAGCTCTCATATCTACTATAGTCGACTATAATCGACTATGGTCAACAAGCTGTGATTGTCATGGGAACCATGGTCAAATATAGCATCAAGTACATAATTTATTATTCTATAGGTAATATCGTCGCAAATGTGTCAAAGATTCCCCTTGTGACTTAAAACTATAATTCACTCACACATAGGCAATAACAAATAGGTGATAAGTCCTGTATAGATAATAGAAATCAGATAGTTGATCAAGTTTGAGTTAACAGTAAAACCATGAAATTTTGTGATTAGAGATTTAGTATTGCTGTTGCTAATAATTAAATCTTGTATTTCTTATTGATAGGCAGAAAAATAGTGTAATAAGTTTGCATGATTACATCACAACAATGTATGATACAGTAAATTGGTATACATGGTATCATGCACACATGTATCGTCCACCTCACTGCAACTCACTCGCACCTCACTCGCACCTTACTCTCCCTGCTGAATAAAATCAAAGTGTTCTATTTCTGCATGTGATCAGGCAACTTAAGTCACATTCAGCAGGGAGAGGATTAAACTATAATGGTAGTTTAAACTGATAACATAATCAAAAGCCATATTATATTTTTTAATTGGAACATTTGTGAGTTCATTCTATAATGATTTATTCTATGTTCATTTTAAAACAACATCACTCCTATATGTAGATATAACTTTGCTCATACAACTACGGTAAATAGTTCAAATTCATAGTCCTAGCACTATTTCAGCAGATAATTTATGTCTCAAACCTAATAGTTTTATCAAAAATTAAACTTGCCCCTCCTACTTTCACAAAACACAAAGTGAAATTACTTGGAGCAGAAAAGCCAGATTTGCTCAGTTTCCCAGATAAACCATAAATTTCCATATTCAATCTCTGGATGAGGGGACAATAATGGCCGACGATGTTTGTGGTTTCTGGCAATAATGGGGAGGATTTGTCGATGAAGCTGTGGTGCCTTTAAAGGCTGTAACTTGGCAGACCACCCTCACCACATTTTGCAATCGCGGTGCCATGTCGGTCCCCGCAAGTCCATTATCAGGCTTTTCAGAGGCGATGGGGGAACGATGATTAAAAATTGTGGTTTTAACCGAGAAAAAAAAATGGGAAAAATCTGAGAATGTTCCAGATGGACCTGCTTGAAGTTTTCTAAAGACATGTTGGCACGGTGGTGTAGCGCTAGCCACATCCCCTCCCTTGGTGCTGGGTTTGTTAAGTTGGAGGTGCTATACAGCGATATCGGACACATCTATAGACGCGAACGTTACCACGTGACACATCGTCCGATCTAATATTCCTCGGCATTCTGCTTTCAATTGACTTAATTATGTTCTTGTCGCGAGAGGTGACATGCAATTAAGTATTTCGAAGGACAAGTCTTGCGTCCGACTGTTATGTAATTGTGCATAGCTTGTTTCTAATTTGCACCGAATTGATGAAAGGATTAATTTTGTTTTCTGCCTAATTGTGCATGATTATGATAAAATAGTTTGTAAAGGCGGGGCTGAAGACAAAGGTTTCGGGTTACGGGCGGTTCCAGGAACCGGCAGTTTACGATCCCGCGACATGCATCATGCTGCATATATCACATCTCACTGCTCTTGGAGACAAAACTTGCCAAATCTATACAGCTTTAATTCGCCAAGAAAATTACATGCCAGACATGTGTAGGGAATAAGTCAGTAACATACCTTTAAATTTTTAGTGACAAATTTATTTTCTGTTTTCTTAGACATGTAAAGATCTTTGTTCGTCTTTAGGTAATGAGATGTTTGGATGATATTGTGTTACAGATATATGTGCGTGTTATCGTGTTTAACGTTGTTGCGACATGTGTTTTGCAGGTTCATCTGAAGTCTCAGTTCATCATGAATGGCGTGTGCGTTGTCTGGCAGGGATGGATGGACCTACACCGACTAGACGGCATCGGTTCCTTAGAGTTTGACGAAGATAGGGCAGAGGTACGTACCCATGTACAAGACACACAAAACCCCAACAACCTCCCCCATAAACACACCCCAACACCAAATTAGGCATTGTTCAATGTCATAGGGATATATACAATAATTGACAATTTAGGACCGTTGCAAACTTGTAACAATCTCACCATTCTATAAGGGCATTTTCAGTTGCCTCTATCATAGAGAAGGTTAAGTTGAAAAGGATCGTTGTCGTACTATTCATGTTGGAATAACTTCTGGGATGTATTTGAAATTCCCCAATCTCTTTTTTATTGAATTTTTTTTAATCTTGAATTTTCTGTCCCAAGTCCAGTTTTCAGATGGTCATCATCCTTCAACTTGAGGTTTAACGGGTTACGTACATTGTGGTCAAATGGGAGGTATTATTATCTTGGATTATATACATCTAAAAACGTAATGACACTATGTTCATATGGTACCATAGTTTTCTCTACAAGGTCTGTAGGTTCATTGATACTATACTTCTGTAGGGACATAAACGTATATAGGTACAAGTAAAAAACCCGAGCTGTAACCGAATACATGGGCTAACAAATGCTGCATTTTAAACACTATCTTGACTCAAGATTTTCGGTTTAATCTCTTGAAAAGAAATACTCAGATAATAGAGTTAAAAGAGGGTGTCTTGGAAAGTCTGCCTTTTGAATTGTGGCCATGCCAGCTATCAGCATATCAAAAAGCCCTGACATATGGCCTGTCAATCTGAAAGCTGCACAAAGAACTGAAGTCCTTTAGCAGACATTATGCATCTTCATAAGTTATACCAGAATTAATTTTGCATGTGAAAGTAGTTGATTTTTTTCTTTAAGAAAACAAAATCTTGGCTAATTTGTACTCTGGTTCCCGCAATCCTACAATAGATAATGGGTGCATCGCCGCTAGGCAAACTGTAATTTCATAGCAGTAATATCTGGCCCTGGGCGTGTACATGTTCTTTGCCATGTGACTGGAAGCATGTATAATTCATTTGGCCACAAATTACCCAGCAAAGGCGAGCAAACGTGAGTTTCCAAACTTATCAAATTTTCCCTCAAAAGGGTGTAATGTTGAACATCAGGGAGGTTAGTTGGTTTATTGGGTTCAACATGTGAGCCGACGGTGCCAATCTCAAGCCACAATTAGCAATGACAATATTGAGGGTGGTAGAAGGGTACTAGAAAGCCCTTCTCTATGAGTGATCTAGCTGGCCAGGCTGCCCTGTGAGTGCAAGGCAGGGTGCTTCAGAAGGGGCCAAAACAGATGGGGCAGGGATGCAGAGGGGGGCTGGGGGTGTTTGGGGTGGACAGGTTGCCTGGAGGAGACACTCCACCACCCCCCACACCCCACACCCTCTTCCTTACATCTTAATTAAGCCATATGTTAGCCAGTAGGTTTCTCCCAGTTGCAGGGACTCTGAGACATCTTGGGCAAGGTACAGGCCCCAGAATACAGGGTTTGGGTTGGAGGTGCAGGTCCCCCCTCCCCCTCTCTGCTCAATTACTGGTGCATTCTGACCCTCACTCCTTGCCCATCTGCCACCCCTAGGCTGCTAACTGTCAAAGACAATGGAGACAAAGACCAAACCAGGAGAAAGTGAGGAAAAAGTGCAAGACTTGCAGATGCCTTCTTGGTGAACGTCGAGACTTGCACATGCTTCCCACCCCATGTTAGTCAGATGGCCCTCCTCCCAAACGCTGCTCATAAAATTCATAACTTGAGGCTGCCAAAACAAGAAAATTAAACTTTTCCCAGACAATGGGAACAAAAAGACAAAGAAAAAAATCAATAGCCGAGTGTGGAAGCTTGGTGCAGCTCAGCTGTCCACAAGTTTCCCCACCTTTATGGGTAGAGTCCTTATAATCTGCCTGGGCAAATGTTCCCCCAGTAACCATATGCAGCCAAGCTTTGGGGCCTGCACTCTCATTATACCACTTGAACCAATTAAAACAGGCTTTGTTCGCTCTCTAAGCAAGGCAGCTGATAATATTTTTTCTCATTTTTTTCGGCCCATTCTTCCTGGCCCCCCTTCTGAAGCAGTCTTTGTGGGGAGACTACCCTTCTGTTTCAGCTGTCCTAACCTCTCTTAATCACACAACCAACATTTCGCTCATAATTCGCCCATTCCAGATTTTGTATAATTACATACAATCGTGCAGGTGATGGCGGACCCATTTCCAAGAGAGTGCGGAACTTTGGGCAGGCGCGGCGCCTGCGATCAGTCACGGAACCCGGGATCGAGTGTGTTGACGCAATCGTAATGCAGTCGACCCCGTGCACCGGGAGTGTGACCAAGCCAACATCTGCCCTCCAACCCAATCAGCAGATAAACCCCTCAAAAGACATTGACACAAACTGCCAATGTGATTAATAATAAAAGTCTTGTGCATTGGATGATGACGTCGTTTGCACATGTTTACAGCAGGTGATGAAAGTTTTAATTTTTTTCTCTTTCTCTCCCCACTTTCAGGTTGAAGGCGCAATATTAAGAGAACAATTAGACCAATACAATCAGCGGCTACGCGACTTTGAAGAACGGCAGCGGCAGTATCGACACGACCAGGAACGACAGGCAGAGTCAGAAGCAGAGGTAGTAGAAGCTTTACTATGTATATCCGAAAGCGGAACTCAAAAGTCGCCGTCGCGACAAAACTCGTGACTTTGAGAAAGCATGCATCTGACTGTTATCCCCGGTTGAGGTCGCCCCCCATGCATGTCCCTCCCAGCATCGAGTTCCAGGCCAAAAAATCAATAAACCTACAGGGTCCCAACTTCATCCTGTCAAGGTTCCGCTGGTCAGTCGTTAACGCGACAAACACGCTGCATGCCAGCTAGCTACTCATTGGCCAGAAGCCAGTGGTAGTGAGTATGTGAAGGAATTTGCTTATTTGGGGCTATGTTTATGGCACAGGCAGGATATATTTGCAACGGAACATGAGTGTAACGATGGTCAAACCTGTCCCAAGTAATATATTTGAGGTAGACCGATATATGGGTATGTCAGCCATACATTTTGTATCCAACACACACCTCATACCATTCACAGCTTTCTGAACTAAGGGGAAGTAACCAATATCCTCCTTATTTTTCATTCAAGTCATAAACAAGAGAGGAGAGTTTCTCGTGGTTGGGGTTTCTCGTGACGATAGTGGAAACTTATCATTGCTATTCTAATTCTCTCCTGTGTTGAATTCACCACATTGCTTCATATTCTATAAGCCCCCCAAAACATCCGTTATTGTCCAAAACTCAGCAAGCTAGGGGTGTTTGTTGTCTATCTTGTATGGTCATGTTGTACATTTGTGTTTTAAACGCCATCTCTCTGCATGTCAATTTATGCCTGTAATTATGTGACGTGTTATCATTTTGCATGGCAATGCATGTTTGTTTGTTTTGTTTTTGATTATATAAAGAGATCTATGTCTATTTTGTATTATTTTTATGATTTTTGTCTGTAAATCAATGTTAATTATTATCTATTAATTTTTAGATGACATGTTGTTTGTGTGCATGCGTTTTTAGCAGATTTTGTGTAGCAGTGATAAGCGTCCTGCAAGAAAGTTTATTTACGAATGTATGATTCAGGGAGTGTCTTATCTAGTCATGTGCGTGAGACGTGCAAATGCCAGTCAGAAAGACAAAAAACATTGTGATTAAAGTATTGTACCATATCATTTCTTGATGTGCTATTCGGCATCATAAAAATATGGTAGCACAGTTAAAGCATGGTTTATTTACAGGATTACCAAGTTCAAAAGAATGTTTATTTATATTTTTTTTGTCACTAATATTTCTTTTGTTACATGTTTCTGTTTATAATAATTAAAACAATTATGTTGAATATGGTTTTGTTTTTGTTTATGACTGTCCATGCTTTTCACTTAAATGCCTTTAAGTGTTTTGAGTTCCTTCAAACTGTCTTGTCATGTCTTCAGCCTCTCTCTGAATGCCAGTGTTAGCCAAGCAGCAACAAGCTTCTGTTATGAATGAGCTTGTTAAGAAAATCAATACACCTTCTAACTGTAAATGAGAGTTACCTCCCCCTAGCTAGACTGGCTGCAGACACACACAGTGTTACAATATATTGCCATGTACAGACATTTCATCACTTTGTCCACAAGAACTTGGATACTGTACTTTTAGTCAATTTGAAATTTGAACCAGAATACTTTCAAGTAATCTGTCAAAGTTTTAGTAGGCCTTTAAGTTGATTCTTTATTTAGATAAAGAGGATGATTTGGGTGGGTGTGTTTTTTTTATGTGAAAGAATTTATTAGCTTTAAGAAAAAGACAGGTGCTCGGGTGTTGGACATTGAAAGGAGGATTGTTTTATACTGAGAGGGGTGGTTTTGGATCAGATGGATGTAGTATTACTAACTGGCTTGCTTGCTAGAATTTGAATTTCACAGATGACTGGTTATACTAGAGGTGGGAGGTTAATGAAAAAGGAGGTTAATGGGTTAAGGTGTGGGTGTGGTTGGGGAGGGGGGGGTGGGGGTTGAAGGGGAGTGCATGGGTACAGGGTGTGCATGGTGGATACAGGGAGAATGGAAGGGATGACTTAATACAGGAAAGGGTAGGGCAGATTTGCTAGGCTGAGTGGGTGGGAGGGTCTGGAATAGTCATCAGTATCATATGAGGGGATGGTACACACTCTTATTTCGGGGAGCAAGAACATTAAATTCATAAAGATGTGGATTACATTTTTTATTGGTATATTTATTTCAAGGTTATTCCATGCTAAAACTAACTTTATTAGAGAGATTTTGAACTGGTCATTAAATTATTGGTTTTGTTTTATTATATGGTAATTATAGAAAATGAGGTTTCCTTGGATCTCTATCAATTTAATATAAGAGTAGTTATGTCCAGAACACATTGATAATATTTAGTTGCAATACATTCACCTCACTATAAGTTGAATATTTCAGGAATTATGTTAATTCATCATTTAAATTTTAGACATAAGGAGAAACATCCTTTTTGTTCACTCTGCACACCATAGTAATACTGACATATTGTAGGGCTATACATTTCATAATTATTTTACCAAGAATACCTTTATTCTTTTAAAAACACTGTGTCTGGCTCAATACTGTGTGTGGTAACAATGATTAACTCGTATGCATCAGTGGTCTACCAATATACTTAGAGCAATATATGTGAACAAATTGAAAGTAAAAACCCGCCAGGAAACAAGCTATCAAGATGAGGCAACTCACTGGTCCTGTTCTGCTCAACAGGAGCGGGAAATGCTCGTGTTGCACGAGAAAGAGGACTATTTTCGTACCGCCCGGTCGCAGAACGGATTCCTACGCCACATCCGGTCTCGGTCGTCGGGCAAAGATGCTTGGATGCATACAAAGTAAGAAAAATTGTGTTTTTGTCTGGATTTGTCTTCTCGTTTTGTGATCATCATGTATCATATTTATTGCAAGTCATGGTAGACCATTGGTGCATTTGTCTTTTTGTCACGCTGCGTTTAAAAAATTTATGTTCTTCCTTTTCCACAAGCGCATTACGTATATGTTGTCTCTCCCATTCCAGTCCACCCTTTATGTTGTGTTGAGACTTGGCAAAGGAATGTTCTACCCGAATCTGAGTTGTATCATGCAGTGTATTTTATGCTTGTTCCAGTAGAACTCTCAAGGGTCAATGAATTTCAGCAAAAAAAGAATTTCCAGTGTGTGTGTTTATAATATACCGGTTAAAAATGTCCTTTCCGAGGTTTTTTGTCTTCAGAACTCTTTGGAGTACATGTATACAAACAAGTAATTAATTTTCAATGATATTAAAGGCAAAGCTTCTAAAAGAACCTAATAATAGTAATACATAATAATAATAGTAATAATGGATACTAGTACCTATCATAACCACTAAGGCATACACAGCACTATATTACATTGTATTACCAGTGGTTGATGGATCAGTGTGCAATCAGTGTTCCTTCTCATCGCCATGGGGAGTATAGAAATGTTTACCACCAGCCTTGCTAAATATTAGACAGTTTTTTTTGTCAGTCAGGCGCGTGGCATGTTTGAACATTGTATATAATTGTTTTAGTGTCGTCATGTATGGGTGAAAGATTCCTCGCTATGACGTAAGAATAATAAATAATAATAAATCACTCAAATGGGTAAAAGATTCCCGCTGTGATGTAAAACAACAAACAAAAAGCAATAACTCTCTCACTCACTACAAAACATGATCAATTATAATACATTTTAGTTTCATTATCTATCATTTTCTATCTGTGCATGCGTTTTGTCTAAGCACATCTGTAATGTCGCACCTCATCGTGGTGTTTTTTGTGATCCATCTTACATACATGTACTATTTTGAAATGGTATTTTTTTGAATACTGTTTTCCAAGGACGACTGTCATAATTCACAGTACATGTGTAGGATATGCAAGTATTATTGGTAGTGTTTGGCAACTATTCCCTATTTTGAGTTGTGGTTGGATTGGGTGGCAGACGTTTCACCCCCTGCACATTGCGCCCCAGTCATTTCGCCCCCACTTGTTTTTACACTGTATTTCAACTGAATTATTTTGGTACATTATGATTAAACTTGATAAAATACTATTTTGTGCCATTTCAATTGCTGAGTTTGAGCGTAATATACAGGGGGCGAAATCACATACATCTGTTTGATTACTCTGCTCTACATATTCTCACCTAAAATTTCATGTTTAACTTTTCATCTACTGGAGGTTACAAAGTTTCTTCTATGATCTAATGAGAGCAATCTATGCAGTATCTGGGGGGAAATTACATGAAATGTATCTCTTAGCTACCCTGGTTATAATGGGATTATCTCATGACAGTCAATGGTTTAGTTGGACAAAGAACACCTAATGACGAAACATCAATATTATGACAACACCAACAGTTATGATGATAATAGCTTCATATTTGTGATATCAGGGTTCCACTTAGGTTTCAATTTTTTAGAGTGCCGGAGATGCATGTTGATATACTTATCAACAATTTGTATTAATAAAGTGCGTCCAAACTTGAAATTTTTGCGTATGGGAAACCTTGGTGATATGCTTATAAACAAGTTGAAATGACTGCTTTGAATTATTACTGTGATTATTTAATTAATAGTCGCTTCAATTTAATTTTGACTTTAGGAAATTGGCTCAAAGGTAATTTGTTTTAAGGTCACCATCATGACCACTGGTCTTTATCAATTCCATGTTGTTTGCAGGATATATCTCTGAGATGTTGTGGTTGTTAATCTTATAATGAGTTGTATTGGAACAGAATTGCATGGCATAGCCACGATTCATCATTAATATGTTAACTGTCAAAGTTGTATGGATGATTATTAATTAGACAGAAAACAGTTGAAAATGTTTGACTGGAAACACTTGTTTAATTTTACCTAACTGTGTTGATAAGCTTTTTAACAACTGTTTAGCCAGATACATGTAAATATGCCAAGTGTGAAAAGCTATTCACTCATATAAATAGTTATAAATAGCCTGGGACCTTTTACCATATTAAATACCTGTAGAAATATATGTTGGTATTATCATGAGTCATGACAGTTACATATTGTTGTTATTTAATTGAAAGTAATTTTGTATGATATTGAATGACATTCTATTGAGTCTGAAAATATACATAATTGGTTATAGTGAGACGTCACTATATATACTATGAAAACACACGGACTGGTTTATATCTGGTACTGTTTGGCATTGACAACGCATGGAATTATTACTAGTTGATCATTGGTTCATTACAATGTGTGGAATGACTCAAGCGCTGGTCATATGTTATGCATAGACCTGTCTAATTAAACAATAAATAAACACTGATATATATAGCAAACAGATATCAAGTTTGATATTAATGCAAGTTTATAGTTCTTTAAACATTTACTTGAATCGACGACTATTTTGTTAACCCAATTTCGTCCTTTCTCCTAAATGACTCGACAGTCACTGAAAGGTGGTCGAAAAGCTAAAACATACAAAGAACCATGACCAGTTTTGACTTTAAATAAAACACAGGTACATATGTACATACACATTCAACACTTACTTCATCCAAACGATAGACAAACCATCTGACCATGTCAAGTGTTTTAAAGCTCTAAGGTATTATTGATAGCCGATGGGTCAGCATTGAGAGCTATGAAGAGCTGTGCGTGTTTCTCGAGTCTCTCTCGCTCTCACACAGGCCACTGTCCTTTGCACTTTCTTTGTCTCCCTGCCCCCCACCTCCGTCCCAGGGTCCACGCGCTCACGGCAATTACTGCTACCCCCGACGCACGGTCCGCGGAACGGGGGTCGGCAAATTGAGGCACGTGCCGGGCCAAAAGATTAATACACTCGAGGGACGGCAGGGGATTAATAACACAGGGGAAAACATGGGTTTTGAAATAACATACAAGAGTGGGCAAGTCTCTGCTTTGGATGCGGTATTGTCGGAGAGGACTTCACGGCTTGGGAAACGTTGTTGACGTTTGTAATTGAAGGCGTTTTGAGCTGATAAATATTTCCAAAATTAATGTGAGAAAGAAGGAAGGCTTTTTATGAGGTTCATGTATATTATCTGACATTGCTTCTTGAATTCTCAGCTGTTTGGGGATAATAATGAGAAACATTATTGGCAGTGATGGTTTTATCCTTTTTGTTCGTATTAAGGAAAATGTTCAAGTGTACATTTCTAACAATTGCATTTCAAAAACAATGATTTCTTGAATTTGAGCTTTTTAAATATACCTGGGGGAATTAAAAATCCTATTTTAAATACTAGTATATATAAAATAAATAACATTTCTGTTAATTGATAATATTTTTGAAACTTAAAAACCTTCAGATAGTGTGTGTTTGTTAGATGTAGTCCTAAACAAATTGGAAGTCAAATTTACAAAGGTGCTTAATGTGGGGAAAACAATTGCAGCAATGCTCTTTGTGTGGACATATATTTACGAAAAACATGAATTTCTAGTAGCCCTTATACCTTTAGCATTGGGAGAAATAGCCAGGGCCAGTGGGCTAGTGTTAATTTTGATCACTAATTAACTCCTTTGCACTGATTAATTATGGGAAATTTAGCATTCGTGCTATGTTTTGTTTTCTTGTAAGTTTCGAACACTGCTACTAATACGGTGATGAGACGTTGATGAATCGCGCTGAAATGGACCCCGATGCGTGTCAACATGACATGGAGTCACAGAGTCAGGAATCACAGAGTAGGGGAGCGTGACTGGACAATGATTAATGACTTAAAACCACAGTGATTTGCGTGTGACCGTACACTGTTATTACACATGTTGGTGTCCACACCCTGCCTTGTCATCAGACCGAACCCTGTTGACATCAGACGGAACCCAGTCGTCATCGGAAGGAATCCAGTTTGACGTTATGCCACGGACATCGGCAGGGGGCTGAGGAATGGTCAAATGAGGAAAGCGATTTCGGTCAGGATATAGACAGATTTGACAGTTTAAATTATTGATTATTAACACAATCATCTCGTATTTTGTAATTTAGAAGCGCACGTTTCGGACCGACATCTGCCAGAAGTTTGAATATTATTGACTACATCATTAATAGAAAAGAAACTTCATGTGGTGTTGATGATATTGATATATGCAAATTAGGAAGCATCCTTAGTTAATGAATAGTTTATTATGAAGCTCAGTATATGTCACTGCTTGGAGATATTGGACAAATGAGAGAAGACATCTTGATAATAATTACAATCCGATGTTAAATTGTCCAGAACCTAAAAATCAGAATCAAAAGAATCCAAATTACTCCACTTTCTCTTTTTTAATAAAAAATGTTTGAATGACACTCGAAAAATTGGGAATCTCTGTTTTCAAAGATCGTATCCACAGTGTTCACTCTGGTCTCCTGTCGTGTCTCCGTAGGGGTGCCATTTCTCCCAACAACAAACAGAACGAGAGAACTCGGAAGAGCCTCACTCTCTATCAATCCTGGCAGTGATTATACGAACGATGTCACTTCCCAGGTGATGTTCCCAAGCTCGAAAACCCTCAGAGATTTTCTATAATCACTCGTGGTCTCAAGTAGGGACGTCTACAGCCACAGTCCACCTGTAATGCAGGGCCGCGATCCCACAATCAGTCTCGGGGCTCTCCGGTTGGGTGTTCACTGACACAATGCAACATTAGGTGGTAAATAACTGTTACAGGCAATCTCCTGCTGGCTATGGGGTAAAGCACCGTGAAGAGGTCGGCAATGGGAGACTATTTCCCTGGGAATAAAGAGCTGGTCCTTTAGAACACTGCCGCTTCTCAGATAGGCTAATTGTTTCTGGCAAATCACTGAAAGTTGATTCCGGATAATTTAGGGCCGGAGCTTCAGGCTCATAGTTCAACAATTTCCCATTTTGTTTCTTCGCTAATGATATTTTCTTTTCATTAATGATATTGAACATTTCCGAAAGTAATTTACACTCCAAAAAATAGTTCAATGGTGAGCAAAGCCTGTGGAGGGAGTTTAGATGTTTGTTAAAAACTGAAACACTGTGTGCATGGTTAGAAGTTCCCACTCGCCTGGCGGCCCGATCCATTTCTCGTAATGTTAAAGGTATCCTACGGGCGAGTAGAAATTTCATCTTTTGTTATTTGTATCATTATTCGGGCGAGTACGCTTTAAAGTTCCAACCCTGTGTTTGTCATAGACTAAGAAGTATACTAAAAGTGAATTATAGTCTACTAGGACTAATATGGAAATGTGCATATGAAAGTATTTTTGTAATAATGTAGGTATGTACATGTAGTTAACACTACTGTAACAATAATCATGAAAAATATTAATGAATAAATTTTAATTTTCTAGGTAGATAATTTCCAGTGAATGCTAATATCCTAGATTGTATTAATATCTGTAATTAATTAATAAAAATAGAAAATATTTAATAAAACTGTTGACAAATATTTATAATTATCCAAGGAATATTTTATTATTATTCAATACTTGAAGTGGGTCCCATCTGCTTTTCCACTGATATTTGATTTTCCCCATTTCATTCCTGTATTTGTCTCTTGACGGTTGAATTGTCGATCACAATAACAATTAAATGTTGACATGTCGACGAAAGGACTAAAAACATAAATATTACTAAAAGTAATACTAGAAGTGGAGTATCCGTAATTCTTTAAGATCAGTGAAGCCTTTTAGCATCTGATCAGTACTTGTCAAGTTTCCTACTTGAATGCCAAGGTTATAAATATTGATTCGCCATCAACTTGGGGTGTTATTTAGGTTTCGCCACATTTCCACCCGTAACTCCCTAGTGTACCAAGGATGTGTGTGCTTTTGTCCTCGGGTGAACGGCTACTTGTAACACTGGACCCAACGGCCTTCTGGGACACGATTCCCGACAGGTTTGTGGTTGTGTGGAGTATGTTATTATTAGTAGAATTACCCTGGATTATGAAAACCCTCGATACTTTTTTAGTCAGTGATAATAAGGGCCGAAGTCATGGTGGCCGAATATTATGTTTGTCCAATAACATTGGTTTATTTGGAGAGGGCTGAGATTTGTGCTCGAGTCAGGGTTCTATAATCAGTATCATGAGTGTCTTTGTGTTTTGACTTATTTAAGAGATAGGGTTCCATTGATGCATTACCAGGCTATAGCTGCGTTTCTTGCTCCAGTGTAGCGAAAAGAGGAAACCCTAATTCTTTTGTCGATCTGGGCCCAATTGTGTCGAAATTGTTTCGCGATCCCAGTAGACCCATCGTTACGAGGGTCGTGATTTGGTGGTGGTAGGGCGGGCAGGGCACGTGGTTCGGGCAGATGGTGTGATGGCCCTCTGATGACCACAGCGGTCTTTCCCTCGTACTCGTAATTTCATTGCTACCAATTTCGTTATCAATCGAGGGGTGGCTGAGGTCAAATAAATCATCGTATTTGTCCCCCTCTCCCTGTCTTCTCTCATCTTAAACAAAAATGAAATAATAAAATGTTGCCTTGTGGACCAGACTAAGATATGGGTCGTGCGACCCTGTTTTTGGTTCAGCGATTATTGAGATGACATTCGTGAGACAATTCTTCATGCATGGCCGATTCATTATGGAATTATGACATTTTGGGGTAATTATCCTTTTTTGTTCTAATTCGGAAGTATGATTGATGCAGTCTTATATGTGAGACAGACTTTTATCGCAGTATTTAATTTGGAAATTTCACACACATATTTTGGTTGCTAGGTGCCATGCGGAGATGGTTCATTATCACGCATTTTTAACCATGTCAACTCAATTTTCCACACCTCAATGCTTACGTAAGTAAGCCATAATTAATTTTTCTTGGCCAGCCAGAAACTGGGAAGAACCAGTGACAGTGTGTACGTGTGGTTTCCACGACAGTGAATATCTCACACTGAGAAAAGTGATATCATCATTGCAGTGGTGAGAACAACTTTGGGTACTACTGAACCCGCTGTGAGCCACGATGCAGAGTGCCACTTTCGTCAGTTTATCTTGCCACTATTTGATCAATTTTACATGTCACATTTAAGATTTTTGATGTACCAGAGTTGTACCAATTGTTTGCACTGTCTGTAGAGTGGCAATGCAGTTAGCATCCTTGATCTGTCAGTACCAGCCTATGCTCACAGGTTTACTGCAACATTCAGTGCCATGGATGCAGGTTTTCTCCTGCCCTAAACTGACAAGCCATGATACTAGTCGTCGCAAATGGGTGAAAGATTCCCGCAGCAACGTTAAACTCCATATTCACATTCACCACAACCGCCAGCATCACCACAATTATTTTCCATTAAATCCATCACCACCCCCCACCTCCACCCCCCACCTTCCACCGCCACCCCCACAGATCCTGATGTCCCCTGTCCTCACAGTGGAGCAAGATGAGGTCAGGGGGAAGTGAACAGTCTGGTCAGCGGTGGCCTGAGGGTCAGGGTGGGTCACTGTCTCCACCGCCCCCCACCCCGCCCATTCACAGCTGTGTAAGCAGAGGACCCCACTGATGGGGCTAATAATATTGTGGAAGATGTCCACCGGATCTTTCCAGGTCAATTGGGGGCGGGAGGGGACATCGCTGGGATATTGTTGTGGTGTTAACGATACCAGGAGATATCAAAAGTATCAAAGGGGTGGTATATATTAGTCATACTTTAAGATATCAAGGGTGGTATATATATTTCTGAACCAGGAGATATCAAAGATATCAATGGTGGTATATATCTAAAAAAATATATATATATATATTTAAAATATTAAAAGCGACTAATCCCCATCTACATATATTTATATATTTCTGAATTTCAGCTCTACTTTCAGGTAGAGTTGTCATGGTAAATATAACACCTCACATTTAACCTGTTTCATGCTGCAGCCGACTGGAGATGCCTGAATAGACCCAAGTTAATTTTCATTTAATTGCTTTCTGGAATTAGTGAGTCGAGAGAGGTCAGATAGCTCATTGACCGTGGCGAAGCCCTGGTCACCGGGGCGTGTGTCTGATTGGCTTGATTAGTAAACATTGCATCTGTTGACAGGGTTGGAATCACACAGAGTCGAAATTCTGCCCGAGGGCTTGGTTTCTTTTCTGTGCCGTAGAAAATGTGCTTACATGGAAATAAGAGCTATATGGTGTAGATTGTCTCGTGTAGTTTATAATAAAACATGGTTTATGTAGGTTCAACTCTCACCATAGTGACTGTTTTGGTTGGATGTTCCCCAGGGAGTTGATAAAATGAGTGCACATTCGCTGGGGTAAATAATAATGTATTGTTTAGGGCTTTGAGCAGTCATGGGCTTTGTAATTGGATTTAATAATGATTATGATTATTTTAAATTTTATTATTTTGTATTATTATTATTATTTATTCACTATCATTGAAAGGTACTGTAGACTAAAAAAGTATATATATTTTTTCGGTAAAAGAAAATTTACAGTAAAATAAGGAAAGTTTTGGGAATTAATATTGTATCATCAAATTATGTTTCAAGTTAAGACAAGAAGTCTAGTATAATCATATTGCCTGCCAGGCAAAAAATCATTCTTTGGGATTTTCGTAAGTGATAATCTCTTAATTATTTAATGTCTTGTTTTATAATGAAATTACTATTTGTTATTCTCAAAATTAAATCTGCAATTTATTATGAATGATATGATACCCAAATTACCAGAGGCTAAGTAGTATTTAGGCGACTGACATGGCTTGTGGGGCACAGGGATAATGGGGGGAGGGGGGTTGGATGGATGTGTGATTTCCTTTTGGGGGGTGGTGGAAATATTTGTCCATGAGATGCTCATCATATAAACCCACCTCGCCCCACCCACCTAGCACCTCGCCTCACCCACCCATCTTGAGTCAACTCTACCCCCACAAGTTTCCTGGGTATTGGGTCCATCTGGACTTGCCTGTGGGAGTGGGAGATCTATGCTCTCTCCCTCCGTGGCCGGCCGACTGGTGTGACGTTCACTAATTATGACACCCTCCACCCTGCCACAAAACATGATCAGTCAGGATCGCTGTTTTCGGCAATCGCCAAGCGGAATTGAAATCGGTTAAAGGAGGACATGCTGAGGGGAGGGGGGAGAGCGAGAGAGACCACGAAAACCGCAAAAACGTTTGTTTGTTTCCCCCTCCACTGCTCACTAGACCTATACAGATGATCGGATGAAAAAGGGGGATTTGAACAAGTGTGCACCCCTAATGCATTTGTGACAGACTACAGCATGGTAGTGAGTCACGGCAATCAGTGGGTTACACCACAGCAAACCACAGCACACTACACCACTACACTACGGCACTACTCATTAGAATATCTCGACGCATTGCTGCCTATATGAAAGCATTCTCCGAAGGCCAAGCCATCTCACTCTCTCTCGAGCTCGCTCTCTCACTTATCCTTAGCCTGGTTTCTTTCAGTGGCTATTATTCAGATTAAATTAAAGACAGACGTGTAAATTGATTTAATGACCTGGCACAGTCAGAGGGGGGACACTAGAGGCCAGGCGTGATGTAACGTTTTGTCAACAGACCTCGAGGGGAGAATACTCGCATAGCAAAACCGAGGGGAGATTTACAAAGGGGGCTTCATACATGAACGAATCGCTTTGGAGAAGTGTAAATTTGGGAAGAGATAAAATAGCTAACCTTCGACATTCGAGAGCGCGTACATATTATTGCCGATGTTTATCACGCAGCACACTATTGTGTATGTTTTTACACACCAGTTAAGCCCAAAGTCTTGGCTCGAATAAAATCAATTAAAATTATTAATAGGCTATAGGGGGGAAGTTAGGTTTGAGGATGACGCAAGTTCATTGGTAGACACTTGGGGTGGGTTTTAATCTCATTTTTAGGAATTACAAAGATAAATTTATACTATTAAATACTGGTAGAACTTAATATGAAAATAGCTATTTAAAAAAACTTAAACTCTGATTTTTTTTTAAGCAGTCGTAAATTTACAATTAATTAAAACTGAAAACTAATTTTAAAATATTTATCATTACCCTAATTTCAATTTAACATGGTAGCAATAAAACGTAACAATTAAAAAAAAAAAAAATCTTTTTAAAGATTACATATTTCTGAGGGCTATTGCTTGAACAAATTAGTAATCATATTTTTATTCAGGTCATGATATATATTAATATTTTATATTTTTTATCGTCCTACAACATTAATAGGCAACCAATGCTAACTTTGAATGGATAATTCTTCTGATGTCGTGATTTTGCAGTGTTTTTATTTCACGTTATTTTTGTGTGTGGGTTGATTGAAGCTTTTGTGAAGAGAGGCCATTGCCGGTAGACCATTGTCACTGCAGCCCATATACTCTCCGGGCTTCGTGTTCTCTCGCCGTCCTCTCAATCCGCGGGTAGCTCGTGTAGTCTGTAGAGAAAAGAATCATTAACTTAGAGGAACATTACACTGGTTCTTCCGTGTTTTCTTTAGTCAACATTAATTTTTATGATGTCTGCTGCACAACGGTAATAATCATCATTGTCCTCTCCACAAAGAATTCCGATTCATATTTTTTCCCAATTCATCTTGGCTGCTTTTCATTCTTCTTGTTTTTTAAGGTTTTTGTTTTGTTTGTTGGTTGCATACACAATACGGCATCAGAGCCTGTGTTAAAGAGACTACGACTGAAAGGCCGAAAGTAGTGTTCGGGGAAACTTGACACTTGCTGCCCAGAAGGACTACTGGAGTGTAGTAGCTAGTAGCCATTCTCTACCATCTCGTCAGGGAGTGGGCTTTACGCTTTACAGAGTGGCTATTGTCGGGGCTAGAATGACCCCTAATTACGAATCGACTTAATCAGAGTTCGACAGTGTCATCGCACCCGGGCGTCGTCAATAGCCGAGTGTGTCGAGCATGTGAGATTAGTGAGGGCTCAGACCGGGGTAGTTTACGATCATGTAAGTTTTGTGCCAATATTAAACAAGAAGATCCTTTACAAATGAGGTTTTAAGCTGCGGTGTTTGGAGGGTGGGTGGGGAAGTCAACGGAGGAAATGGGGCTGAGGTCTTGGAACCATACACCTGCTCAGACTTTAAAGAGAATGGGGGAAATATTGCGTTCTCAGTAAAGCTTGATCAATCTTACAACACTGTTGTCACATTTTCCTTTTAATTATAGTTCAAGTTACCCACCCTTTTGAACTCTCTAGTCATGTGAGATTAAATAGCATTATGTGGACAAAATCATATCTGGAAATTAACATATAGGGCAGGGCTATTCACATGAAAAGCTTCATTGATTTCGAATTTTTTTACTTGACAAATTTTTGATCTAATATTTCAAATCTGTCCTCTATTGAAACAGCATACTTTTTATTTTATCTACGAGATCTAATGTGAAAATTTGATTTCTTTCCCCGAGCTCATTAATGGCTACAGCTTATCTTGTGATCTTAAAGAGTCAGTCAATGTATAGCTGCATAAAAAAATGATTATGTTGATCTTTATGATTAGTAATATAATATCTGAATTAATATTAATAACTGCAGTTGGCAATGTATAAAGAGTACTGTGAAAATATGGAAAGATTAAAACTCAGTCATTTTCAAAATTAATAATCATAATGCAAATTATTTTTTTGCCCTTTCATAAAATAAAGACACAATGATGTTGTCAGATAAGAATTTCGGCAGATTTTTTTATTTTATTTTTATTTCATTTTTTAAAAGCCACCTGTGTTCATGATTCAATCAGTTGATGCAATGAATTTTAAATGATTGTTGACAACTTGTCACCTGCAAGTCGATTTGATGTATATCTGGGTGATAATCGATCAGGGATGCTAAACAATAATGGACAGACATTTGTTAAAGCAATATTTGTGGATGCACTGGGGAGTGTTTTATGGTTACCATAAGGGAGAGAGGCAAGGGAAGAAGGAAATTAGATGGTGAGAACGAGAAAATGGGGAACGAGACAACGAGAAAATGGGGAGAGGGAGGGAAGTAAAGCGGGGAAGAAACAAGAAAGGAGGAGAATGTGAGAAGGATGCAGTGAGATGGAGAGCAAGAAAAATATGGGAAGGAACAGGGAGGCAGAGAAAGAAGGGGAGAGTGAGGAGAGTAAAGGGAAGAAACAAGGGGAGGGAAGAAGAAAGAAGGATGGAGAGAGAAAGAGAAAGCAAGAGGACGACACTCATTGACTTGTCACGGTTCACCAACTCCATCATCGCGGCTGGTGCCAACGAGAACTATAGGCCAGAAAACAAGAACACCCTTTTCATCCCGATTCTCCCCGAGTTCGCTTAGCAATAACTAGACCATTGTTGGCCACGTGCGTGCCAATCATATACTCCTCTTACTGCAGGCGAAATCTTGACGTTGCTTGTCCCATGCTTCCACGTCTCGCCAGAGACACCTCTCCCAAAGCAGGGGTCGAGGTCGAGAGTGAAATGTCCCCCGAAATTTCACCGCCGTCCTCTGACGTGAGTATGTTATAAGTATGATGAATGACCTCCGAGCTGGTTGAAGTGATCCTCTGTCACAACGCGGGGGGGTTTGCTGTGCCGCTGCGCTACGTTTCATCTCTGGGTCGGTGTAGTGTGGTTCTGCGGCTATTGTCTGGAACCGTCTGTAGGCTTTGATTAAATGCCTGTTCTAACTGTAAAGAGACGAGTTCGATGTACCTGCAACCAACCAGGCCGTGATTTATAACCTGGCAAACAAAACATGTGATGCGGAGACGTGATCTCATTTCACCGTAATCTGAACGCAACATGTTTTAATGGCGTTTTACTTTTCAATGTGTGTCCACTGTTCCGTGACATGGAGGGGGAAAATGTGTTCGGATTTTTGTTAGGTATTGTTTTTCTTCGGCATTAATAATTACGTCACGCACCTGAGCGTGATGCTTTGATAACGCTGTCGTGATCGCCGTCACATGGTAGATGACCTTGCAGAGTTATGATTCCTGATTACACGATAACCTTGTATGTCTTCACGTGACTCCCAACTACCCCCCTTGAACTGTTATGATTGGCTGCTTCCACAATTAAAAAAAACCAGAATCCGAGTGGCCACTCACAATAAGATCTTTCAGATTTTGCTAATTGTATGGTAAAGGTTAGGAAAATGGAGTGATATTATTTTTCCGGTGAAAAGTGTCATTAAAATTTGGAATTATTACGGGTCTTTTAGGCAATAGCCCTGATAGAAGTACGACTCTCAAATATTTTAATTAATTTAATGACTTTTTTTTTTAAAGTACAGATTATTTTCTATAGGATCCATTAAGACACTTTCTGTTATCACACTACAAGTCGTTGTTTGATGATGCGGAAAATATCTCTTTATGGAAATGTACATATTCTCATTATGTTCGCCACATCTAATGATTAAATCTAAAAAGCAATTTCATAGTTATGATTTGGGAAAGTTTGAATGGTAATTTTTGTTATTTCAGAGTGGAATACAGATACTGTAACTTTAAGACAGTATTTGATATCGGTACTGCAAGTTTTATGAATCTGATGTCCTAACTGTTCTTAAAGCAGTAGTGCAAGCCTTGTAAGATATAAATGACAGTTTTCACTGTGCCTTCTGTGTAGTCAAATACACAACTGTTACAAAGACACTCAAAATACCCTCGCTATAACGCAATTCCGGGATGCGTTGTCACATCGTCCATGACAACCAAATACACGCGTGATGCAATAATTCACAGGTGGACACTATGGAAATTTAGATCTCGATATAGACAGATAAACTTTAAATTTCGAAAGTTTCAGATGAGAAGTTGATTTTTTATAATGAGGGGACTCAACCTGCTTCTTTTCAATGCTGTGCATCTCAACGTGCAGACAGGGCAGTGCAAGGTGTGCACGCGGAATTCCACAGCTGCATTGCTTTGTATTTCCCGCGCGTTCCTAGTACTGGATTTAGTTTCATATTGAAGAAATCATATTTGGGAGATGAAATCTAATCGTATTTGGGAGATGAAATTTGTTATAAACAGGGATTTAAATATCTCCCAAGGCCACAGAAACTAGTACATGTAATGATGAAATATTGGTGTAAAATGCATTGAAATCCTATCTTGGGTTACAAGGGGGGAAATAGGGTGGGTGTGGAAGGGGTTTAAACTGAATGTCTGAGTTCAAACCCAGTCTGGAGTATAGTACTTTATCAACTTGTTTGAGAAAATTAAATTTGACTTCTATTAACTTATGGTACGTCAGCTAATTAAGATGGGAAGTTAATTACTGTCTGAATCTTTTGGATGATGTGGAGATAAAAACTATTTAGTTTTGTTTATATCAATATTTTAACAGACAATTTGTAATGTCTAAAAAAAAAATGTAAATTGAACTTTTATAGTTTTGATCTCCACATCATCCTAAAGATTCAGATAGTAATTAACTTCCCATCTTAATTAGCTGATGTAAGTTGCACAGACCCTTAGATTATTAGTACACACAGTGACACAAGTTGCATAGATCTTCAGATCCTCAGCACACTTTGTGACACACAAGTCGCACAGACCCTCAGATTATGAACACACAAGTCGTACAGAGTCGCAGATTACCAGCACAAAGTGACACAGGTTTAACAGACCCTTGAGTCTTATTTCCCGGCCACTGGCTACAAACACAGCACCTGTGGTTGTAAACAAGCCGGCATTCTTCATTCAAGTCCCGCTGATTGTACCCAAGCTACCAGTGAACTTTCGCCATACCATTAAGTACATGTTTGTTTAAATTCATAATGACTAGTCAAATATGTCCTGAATTGGGTGTCGCCCGCAATTCAATGCCCTCGCACAGATATGCTCGAGCGGCCAAACTCCTCGTCGCAACATGTAGCACGTGCTGTGTATGAGAACCTACACGTGACACGTGGAGGCCCCAGACGCCCAGCGACACCCCACTTGCCAAGTCTCATGACACGACACGGCACCACACAACACATCCCATTGCTTATTGTCATATATTCAGGTTTTAAGGCTTTCAAAGAAATCATGATTCAAAATTGCGGTTGTGTGTAAGGATCATGTAGACATAATTTATTGGTGATATTTATTTACATGAAATTATTATTATTTTTATATTGTGATTTTGTTTTAAGGTGTATTATTTTAACACTTTTTATCTGTTTTGTTTCCCACAATTCTTTTTGAAAATATGAGAAGAAAATTTAGATAAAAGTGAGTCTTTTATATAATTGTATATTAGTAATTCATTCGTTTTGAGATATTCAACCAATATCTATTTTGCAAATTTGTAATTTGAAATTTTCTGACAAGTCATAGGATTGAAAAAGGTTCCAGTTGTAGCTAGGTAAATTGTGAGTTGGATTCTTCATTATAAACATTACGGCTAATCAGGATGTGGATATAAACAGCTTGCTGAAAATATAATCTTTTGTTGGTTGGAATACAAAATAGGACACTCACAGTTCAATGAACTGCTTTGACTTGAAAAGAATGTTATGACCTGTGTGTATTATATTACACAACAGTATCAATACAAATACAATTTAATTTAAAAAAAACCCACATTTATGTTTAGTATTTTTATTACATGAAATAAATAAAAATCTCTGCTGGAGAAAAATAATAATTACTTATTTCTAGGGCATCTCTGATTGTCTCCAGTAGAGAGGAGGTTAAATGGACACACAGAGCCAAGCAAAGATGCTTGATTTATAGGAGAGGTTAACGTCGATCAAGCAGGATGGTTAGGAGATGAACAAATTAATTTACATAGATGAATCCAGTTATAAAGGCTTTGATTACAATGCCATCCATCATGATTATTTTCCGTTTGACGTGGCGGATGAGCTCACACTGAGCTCACACAGGGCCGTCATGCAGATGAGTGCACGTTCGGTCATCATAGAATACTGTGTTATTATACTTCTCCAAGCCTGTTCAACTTGAAAGTCTAGTCAGAAACCCCTCTGTAGATATCACCATTCATTGAGAATTACATGGAATATTTCTTTATTCGGTCAGTATAGAAAGTCAGACCTGTAACTATATATAAGTATATTTCTTAGTAGAATAAGTCTACAAAATAGCATCAAAATAACACTAAATCATGAGGGGTATATGGAATGATGTGCCCTGCTTGAGAGCCCTTGTACCCCGCTTGAGAGCCCTTGTATCCCTAATGGCTCAGGGTACAAGGGCTCTCAAGTGGGGTACATCATTCCATATACCCCTCATGATGAGTTGACAACTTATAATATATATTATATTATTAAAATAATAATTAATGTGATATTTTAAATTTTAAATAAAAGTGTCAAATTATCTATATTATTTCCTAAATTAATTATTAGCTTAATTTCAGACATATGGCTACAGCATTTTATTATGTTCATGTTGGATATTTAATTGATTATTATTCTGAATTAATATTTTGTAAATAAATACATTAATAAGTGACATTTTATAATGGTAGGTCCCCTTGTGATGTATTTGTGGAGACCACTGAACCACGGCAAACAGGCTGGCAAAGCACCTAGTTCCCTTCTATCATTGTGTCTATAATTATTAAAGAATATCCACTCATGCTCGCTTACATCTTGGGGTATTTAGAGATTTAAACATTTAGTAGTCACATTTCATGTCATGAAGTTGTTAGCCATACAGAAATGACGATAATTTCCTTTCCGAATTATTGTCATTTATGAAATTATGAAACTACAGCATCAAGAGTGTTCATTTAATTCATTAGACTTTTTAACAATTGTTGCATTGAAAAAAAAATGAAAGAGATAAAAAATCACAGGTTTATTGCTTTGAAAGCAATTCAATATTCAACATGGAGGGTAATTAAAGTCGTATGGAACATAAATATCTGTTGACAGGTCTGGCGATTATCTTAAATACGTGATGTTTTCAAAAAATTAAGTCTGGATTTAACTCGTGGTGTACGTCGCTTCCATTATTACAGTATAATTGGCATTCATGTGAACTTGGCTGTAAAAAAGGCAGTTCACAAAGAGGCAGTAAATTAGCCTCATACTGGATTATAGTGCATAAATGTAATTAAATTGTAATTATGTTGGAATTACAAGAAAGTCTGGTGCAAGTACTAAAAACAAATATCAAGAGGCAAATTAAGCTGTCTCTTGAGTGGTGTGTGTAATTTTCGTTGTCGGGTACAACAAGTCCACTAATGTCAGTATCTGTGACCTACGACCCCCAGTTGCCTGACTGGAGCGGTCCCCATGGGTAACCCTTTCCCACTTGGTTAATCTCTCCTGGTTGATCCGAACAATAGCCACCATCCACCCCTCACGGAGGATTCACGGATGAAGTTTCCAATTTTTAATCCAGCTAACTCGTAATTTTCCGCTTGTCTAGTATCAAGTGATATCAGAGTAAACTTGTGATTGTGTTTTTTTCTCTCTCCCTAGCTGAAGAGCTGTCGTCACCTTTAAACAGATGTCGACATATTGTGTGGTTAAAAATACAACGATCTCAGTAACTTAAATTGTGGATTTTCTTCCTCCCTTGTGAATTGGGGTTTAATTTGTTTGCGATTATTTTATGTAAGTGTTAAAATGAACTTCATGGACAAAGTTCACTAGTATTATATTTGCCACGTTTCATCTGTTTTGTATAGAAATTAAGTAATGTTAGTGGGGTGGGTGGTAGCGCAATGATAAATCAGGTTCTACAAAGACCCAGGTTTAAATCCAAACTCTGGAGCTCAGCATTAACTAATGTTCATAAAAGTTACTTTTCTGATGTGATCATAATAGGATGCACTGTTGATCATAATAGGATGCACTGTCGTTCATAATAGGATGCACTGTCGATCATGATAGGATGCACTGTCGATCATAATAGGATGCACTGTCGATCATGATAGGATGCACTGTCGTTCATAATAGGATGCACTGTCGCTCATAATAGGATGCACTGTCGATCATAATAGGATGCACTGTCGTTCATAATAGGATGCACTGTCGATCATGATAGGATGCACTGTCGAACATGATAGGATGCACTGTCGATCATAATATGATGCACTGTCGATCATAATAGGATGCACTGTCGGTCATAATAGGATGCACTGTTGATCATGATAGGATGCACTGTTGATCCTTGATCCATCAGTATGGCTATTGCTCGCAGGTTTACTGCAACATTCAGCGCTACGGATGTTGCAGGTTTCCTCCCTTTCCTAAACTGATATTAATGAAAGATTTTTTAAAGCAACTATTAAGCCTCAATTTAAATGGAAAAAAAATAAATATATAAATATACAATTTTTATCAACATATTATCACGATTGCATACCTGTTTACCCCAAATATATCAAAACATATTGCAACAAAACATATTAGAGTTTGCTGTCTAGACAAGACATATATCCAGTCTAATTACGGCCACGGTGGCAGATGTATCAACAACAGCAGTTTTAATATTAAACCCCCACTCCTGTAAAGCTTTTGTATATTTTATCATACTTGACGTACTTCCTAGCATCAATTCGTATGTTAGTCACCACCGTGTCCAGTTCATTTACCTCTATTAATGCCCACGTTTGATTGGTAGATGTCGTTTCACACCTAGAACATACCAGGCAGGGTAGCGCAATGTTATAAGGTTAAAGGAGCCAAATACACCTACCATATTTCCTGGCACTTGGCTAGCCATATAGCATCTATTGATAACAAAACAACACCAACGCTCCAGGGGCATTTTTCATTATTAATCTGGTCGAGAATCTATTTCCAGAGAAATAATGTATCGTACCTTTAAGTTCATATAAGTTTTGTAAAATGTCCAGGTCCTGATTTCTCAAAATTTAACAACTTGAATTTGACATTATTATTTTTATTTTTATTATTATTATTATTATTATTATTATTATTATTATTATTATTATTATTATTATATTATTATTATTATTTTTATTATTATTATTATTATTATTATAATTATTATTATCATGTAACATTTAGGTTTCAACTTGCATAGTAGCAACAACACCATTTCTAAAGAAGGTTACTATACCCTGTATACAACACTTACTTATATCAGCCTGGGTGTTTTAAGAATATATTTAAGAATTGGCTTAGCTTTCGGCCCTGATATTTTGGTATCACTCAGTTGGCGAATATGATGGCAATAACAATTAACATTAATCCAGCGATTCTGACTGAATAATTCCTACTTACAACCCAGGACCTATCAAGCTGTGCACATGGCTATCAGTTTCATGAAGATATTGTAGAAAAAGGTTTTGCGGTAGACCTCCCAAATTGAGAATATCTTGCGGTCGAGCCCCCAAATTTGGGAGTGTCGCCATGTGGTATGTGGTGTGTCTTCAATGTGATTGTACGAATCGTCAACGATGGTGGCCAATTGTCCCATGTTAAATTGGAACCACACTTTCTGAAGTTACATATAGGTGTGGTTTAACCCTCTCCCTGCTGGATTAGGCACAATTACTGTTCTTTAGGGCATCTCCGGTTGGGTAGGTCATGAGAGAGTTAATCTTAATCCTCATTGACAAGGATAGACCTACAGTTCGGTCTCTTTCCTCCGGGTTTTCATAGGATGATGAGGTTGCTTGTGCCTTCTCTTGAACCGTGAATGTACAACTTTGGTGTGGTCGGACGTGCACCACAGGATGTGGTCGGTCGTACACCTCAGGAATTCTGGGATGGTTTTTCTCTCTCTTGAGATCAACTTTGACACCTGCATGCCTGCTGAAATACTTTCACAAAGGATTCTGAAATACTCTCACAAAGGATTCTGCCTTGAGATGTCACACCTTGCCACGCTTTGCACTTTGATCACGCTTGACGCGTTTGACGATTTCATTCATGCAGTGTCTGGATATGACATGTAAATCTTGCCTGGTTCAAAGCAATATGCATGAAGCCGTTCAACGAGCAATACATGTAGGAAAAAGTATTGTATTCATGTAAATCATGCCTGGTTCATACTGCTCATTTAATGGCATCGTGGGGGTTTATCCAGTACACGGGTGACTTTGGGGTGAGGGCTTGTTTTCCTGATTTAGCTGTCTAGTATTTGTAATAACAGGACATTTTTCACATAAGTAGTTTTAGTTACTGTGGTATAATAACTAACAATTGATATTCTGGTCGATGCAACATTATTTCAAGTACGGCAATAGCAATATTATCAATAAGACAATATGGTAGTGTATAGTAACAGTTGTTTATTAGATGTTAGACTGTTTTACAAGCATGCAATGCCAATAACCTCCTACCGTCTAACTCCTGCCATTTACATACTGTACTGAGGTGCGTTCAAGCTAGAATACGTATCGATATGTATTGCTATGTATTGCTGCAGAAGCTGTTCAGAAACGCGCTTATGAATACGTATTAATACTTTTCACTACGGGTCTGGAGGCCGTGCGCTGTGTAGGAAAAGCAATATGCATGAAGCCGTTCAACGAGCAATACATGTAGGAAAAAGTATTGTATTCATGTATTCTATCTTGAACGCACCTCTGCTAGCATGATGGAATGTTCTGGCCTTTGACCTCTGACACCTGGCCACACCCTTGACCTTGACCTATCCAACTTCTATTCAAGTTCTTCAGGCTCAGTAGTTTCCCAAAATCTTTCTTATGAAAAAAATGTTTATTTGTATACATAATTATTTGAAATATTACGAAAGTAGATTTGTTGCATTCACATCGGCAGCTGTAATTAGTAATCATGCAATACATGGAACCCTTTGCATGATTGGATTATTAACTGTTGTTACCACATTTTTTATAGTACTACTGCTTAAGTTTCAGGAATAAGAATTTAAGAAATTCAATTGTTCTTTTCAGCAAGTGAGCAATACAAGCGAATTCTGCGTGTGAGAAAATTCTACGTGCAAGCGAGCGTGCTCCATTTACAACATCCGTCTCACTTCTTCCTGTTTGTGTTTCAGAGTCGGCATCAACGATCTTCCCTCCGAAGTCCCTCCGATACGAGCAGCAGCAGCAGCGACTGACCGCGACATTCTGTGGCGCCCCATGTACATACTGTAGCATACTCACTCTCCTCACAAAGGAGGCTAACTTATTCTATTTTTTATGTCCATTTTTATTATCCATTGATTGATTGGAAATACTTATCAGAGATATTAATATTATACTTGCAAAGTCATATTGTAAATGTTCTTGCAAGTATAAACATATTTTTGGAAGAATATTCTTGCTGTAAAATTATGATGGAGCAACGGTTGTGTTATGTTCGATGATGTTTTTTGTGTGAAGAATGTAGTTTATGTATGTACACTACCGGTGAGTAGAAGGCTTTCATATGCTGAACTTTCTATCACAAAGCCTCAGAATACTAAAATTATGTTTAAAAAAATATAATTTGTTTTAAGTTTGTATTTTATGATTATAAATCTAATTTTTGGAGCTGCAATGATTCACTAGGTAGTATATTTGTAGAATTGAGTATTTTATACCACCCATTGACCAAATGTCTATATTTACTTTTTAATGAGAAAATATACCAACATATTGTCTTTAATGTTAGACTGATGTCTGTCTGCAAGATTCCGTATTTTCTTCAGCTCCACCTCAGGAAATACGGAATCTATGTGGACAGACATAACCACATCACCATTTAAACCTCGAAATAACAACTTTATTACCATTCAGATCTCTAGGTTTATTTCTTTATGCCAGGCCTAGTTATGTCCGTTGAAACCACATTTATTGAACAATGCATGTAGTGACGATTAACAATTATCATGCAATGTAGTGTAGACAGTAGCTATGATGTAATTGCATTCTTGTCTAGGGCTGTTGGCATCATTTAATTTGCACTATTAATCAAACTGTTTGTGCAGTTGTTGTAGTATTATACAGACTAGAAATTAGTCATATATAGTTTAACCCTCGCCATGCTGGATTAGGCACAGACACAGCTCTTTTGGGCATGTACGGTTGCCTTCAGCATGGAGAATGTTAAAGTACTTAGCTGTAGTGTGATCATAAAAGCAAGATGCCGCCCCCACCCATCCCCCACCCATCCCCCACCCCCCAAGACAATAAATAATTATTAGGTTATTTAGAAGCAGTGTGGTACCCTCGACTATCGACCAATCACATTCCTAGAATTTTGTCTGAATGGTAATAAATTAGTATACTTGGTATTTAAAAATAACAGCAAGTGTGAACCACAAATGTTGGGACCAAAACAAATTTTATGTGTGAATGAACTCCACAATCACATCAAATGTCATTGGCCATAACATTTAAAATAAAAATCGTCGATTTGAAAATTGACTATCAAATATTATCAAATTACATTATTGCTTTAATTAAATTGTGAAAATACTTTCCATTTGTAGTTAAACATAAGTGGCTCTAAACCACTCTACAGTGTTCAATACATTTATTCTTTTGCATTGATGGACTAAAGTAAAAAATAAATTATTGTTATTTCTCATTATTCAGAATAGTTACTTCTATTCGGAATAACATAATCACAGTTTTTACCACTTGGCGATATCAATACAGCTCCAGTTCAAAATCACAAAGGACATTTTGAGCAAACTTATCAAGTTTATGTCATATTTGCATTTTCAACAGGATTTAATCTAAATAATACTTGCATTTTGTATAAACTACCAGATTTAATCTGGATCAAATTTTTGAGCAAGTTCGACATGATTTGATGAATTTACTTCTTGTATTTAGATCATTAGTGTGAACTATCGGGGAATAATGGACACTTTGTTCTAAATGTTTTAAATCAGTGTAGGAATTGATTAGCTATTTTGTATGTTATATTAACTTGGACATTCCACGGTTGAAAATAGAAACTTACACTGTATCATGTTGAATTTGTGTTGAAACACTTTTTGAAACACGATTCTGCTATTTATGGTTTCAAAAATGATTCAACAGGTAAAAATTGATGGCATCGGTGCCAGAAATTCAGAGCGAGGACGTTTCCAATCCGGCAAACTAGTATCACTCTTAAGCTCATCAATTTGTACATGGTATTATTGCTTTTGTAATACCCAAATAATATTCAAGTGATCTGGCTATTTTTTTGTCAGTTCAAGTGAGGTGTAAGTAATATATTTTTGGAGAAAAAAAATTCTAAAAAATCATGTGGCTATTAATGCTATCAATTTGGCTGCAAATATTACCCATGTGGCTCCTTATTTAAATATGGCTGATATTACGCACGTGACTGCTGCCGATATTATTGTGGCTGCCTGTATAACCCCCACTGCCAAATGGTCTCGTTTCACGATGCTCTCGTGTCTACTAACAGACCCTATAGCGCTCTCATAGTGGTCTCGCTCTCATAGTGGTTCGCTCTCATAGTGGTCTCGCTCTCATAGTGGTCTCGTATACATGGCGATCTGTCAGCGATAGAAACTTACCATTAAAACTCAGTAGCCTGAATAATGATACAAATACTTACGAAAAAAACATGATTTTTTTTACTATTCCTTGGGATACCTTTAGCATTGGGGTAAATGGCTTGGGCTAGTGTTCATTTCTATCCCTAGAGAGCGCTATGGTCTCTTGGCAGATATTAGAGCTTGGAGAACCAATACCCTTGTCGAGATATATGCTGTTTGCATACATCGTCTTTGTCACCAGTTTTGTTAAGAACATAACTGCAGACATTTCTAGTCAATCAAGTATTGCCACTTCCACCTGGCCACAAATGGTTTTATACTTTAGGGCATGTGTAATATTCTTTAGATTTAGTTTTGTGTTCCTGTTTTAACACTAAATGAAATTCAACTACTGTACTACCATACTTACCCTAATAATTCAAACCCTCTAATAGTTCGAACACCTAAATTAATATACGAAAATAAGAATATTCCCACCTTAAAATATGGAGAGAAACTCCATTTATGTACCATTTCGTTTACATCCACATTTTGTACTTTAATTTTATTGTCCATAATTATACGAACACCGATATTTTAAATTTTTGTGTTTTTCATTCAAATGATTTACTCCTGTTCGAATTATTATGGTAATTATGGTACTTATAGGCACATTTTGTTGATTCATATGTAATGTCTAACTTAACCATTCTTTTAGTTGAGTGCATTAATTGCAGATTGTATGAAGTATGTGTTTTAAAGGAAAGTAATATATTTCTTGATCTCTAGTCAAGGGCACCCTGTAGAAATCAGGCCTGTTTCACAGAACAATCGTAGCACTATGAGAGTCGAGTCGTATCTCCTTAGCAACTCCATAGCAACTCCATGCTAACGTACAGGAGTTACGACTCTCGTAGCGCTACGATTGTTCTGTGAAACATGCCCCTAGTATTTTTAGTTTTATTCATATAACAGTGAACGTGTCTGGATTGTATCTCCTGAATCTTGATGAATCTTTTTAAATAACTAACAATAATAATTGATTTTCAACTTGAAAGATAAATTTGAAGAAAAAAAACCAAACATTTTGACAATTGTAATACTAGTAGTAGAATATTGCCATGTTAATGCAATAGAAATATTTGAACAGCAGAAAATATATTAGTATATACCTGGGTCCGTATGCACAAACGTAGTTCAACCACAGTTTAAGCTAAACTAGGTTTAAGCGACGAGTTATACCACTGTCGGTATGATCCTTAAACTACGGTTTAAC
>JAUTBZ010118867.1:0-16312 GCA_032361785.1 Lepetodrilus galriftensis
GATGCTTCTAAGGTTAAAGTGAATATCTTAGACCTTAGTGGTAGAGTAATTGCTACGCTAGTTAATGAGAATCAAGCTCAAGGGCGCCACACTATTGAGTGGAATGCTAAGAACCAAGCTACTGGTACTTACTTGTACCAAATTACTACGAATAACGCTTTAGTTACTCGTAAGCTTGAGTTGATAAAATAAAGTTGTGAAAGGATTTAATTTTTATTAGATTCGTGAATATGGGCTGGATGTGCAAACATCCAGCCCTTTTTTTATGTTCTTAAACTTCAGAAATCATACAAAAAAGGAGTCAATTCAAAATGAATTAACTCCTACTAAAATATAAGTCTTCAAACTCGCTATAGCTTAAGATTACACTTATAGATATGGCATATAAAAGTAATTCATATCGTTTATTGGTGCTTCAAGATTAATAAAAGCATGCGACGTCAACCAATTTCCAGAAGAAGAAGGTATAATCGACTCATCGTAACCCATGAAAAAAGCTTTAAAATATGTTCCACCACTATAAGGCATATTGTCCCAACCTGTTTCAAATTGGAGACGAAAACCTGCTGTATGAGTTGCTGGACTCAAACTAATCCGATGAGCAACACCACGATATACCCAAGTTGATGAATTTGTTGCACGAGTGAAAATTTTCAAATCTATTGATGAATAAGGCCATGAAACCTTGAAATCAACCGTGTATGTAGGCAGAGAATAGGTTGGAGGAAGAAGATCAGCTGTTGCTGATACACCAAAAGTTTTGCTAGGAGCATCCCACTTTTTAGCCTCCTTGTCATGTGCCTGATCATTTGACTTAAGCTCAGATGCATTTTCAATACTTACAATTGATTCATTTTCAATCAGATCTTTAGAATCTTCCTTTGTACACGAAAAAGAAAGAATGACTAATAACAAAAAAAACATAATTTTTTTCATAATAAAAATTTTTTAACCAGATTTTGCTCTAATGAGAGCTTTAAGCTGATTCGTTAAGGAATAGCCAAAGATATACAAATTAATTTTAATAAAAGATTATTAACTACTTTTTTTACTGTCACAGCAAAATTCTTCTCAAATCATAATCATATTCTAAAATAATTTTTAACTTCTTTACTTAAAGCAGCTTTGGAACTCCTTCTTAACCTATTTACACAAGAAGACCAATAGAATTCACTAACTTTACCAAAAATAAAACCAACAATATGAAGTTCTTCATCGACACCGCTAATCTAGCCGAAATCAAAGAAGCCAAATCCTTTGGTATTCTTGACGGCGTAACCACCAACCCTTCCTTAATGGCAAAAGAAGGAATCTCTGGCATTAAAAACATCCAAGCACATTATGAAAAGATATGTGCCATCACAGATGGAGATGTCAGTGCAGAGGTCATTGCTACAGACTATAAAGGGATGGTTAGAGAAGGTAAGCAACTCGCTAAAATTGCTCCAAACATTGTCGTAAAAATACCCATCATCGAAGACGGTATAAAGGCCATCAGTACTTTTACAGAATTAGGTATTCGGACGAATTGTACTTTGGTCTTTTCGCCAGGGCAAGCTATCCTTGCGGCAAAAGCTGGAGCAACCTACCTCTCCCCTTTCATCGGACGGATAGACGATATCACTTGGGATGGCATGAGTTTGATTCGGGATATTGCAGAGATTTATGCTATTCAAATGTATGACACACTTATCCTTGCGGCTTCTATTCGTAATAGTAACCATATTGTTGATGCAGCACGCTCTGGAGCAGATGTCATCACCAGCCCGCTAAAACCTATCTTAGGATTACTAAAACATCCTTTGACGGATATTGGATTAGAGAAGTTTTTGTCTGATCATAAAAAAGCTAAACGCAAGAAATAATCGTGGACAAAATAACTCCTGTTCAATTACTAAACCTCCAAGCTGATTTGCCCGTCTTGGATGTGCGGACTCCTTTGGAGTTTGAGCGGGGTCACATCCCCGGTGCGATTAATTTTCCCTTATTTTCCAATGAAGAGCGTATCATCATCGGTACGTTATACAAGAAAAAAGGGAAGGACATTGCTGTTCAAAAAGGATTGGAGATCGTTGGACCAAAGCTTGCACAATTCACTAAAAGAGCAAAAAAACTTGCCGTCGACAAAGAATTAATTATTCATTGTTGGCGCGGAGGCATGCGTAGTGGCAGCTTGGCTTGGCTTTTTGATACGGCAGGCTTGCGCCCAAAAGTTTTGACGGGTGGATACAAAGCCTATCGCAGACACACCGCCAAAATATTTTCCGAAAGGAAACTAAAATTAAAAATACTTAGCGGACAAACGGGCTCTGGCAAAACTTTAATCTTACATGCCTTGCGGCAAAAAGGTCATCAGATTATTGATCTTGAAGGTCTTGCCAATCATAAAGGATCTGCATTTGGTTCCATCGGAGAAATTCCTCAACCCAAGACAGAACACTTTGAAAACTTACTTCATCAGGCGCTTTCCAAACTTCAGCCTGACCAAACTATTTGGGTGGAAAATGAAAGTAGAGGGATTGGAAAAGCTTATATTCCTGAAGGCTTTTGGGAACAAATGCTCCAAGCTCCTTTAGTGAATATTACAATACCTGATGAAGAGCGCTTGAATATTCTAACAGCCATGTATGTCAACAAAGATCCTGAATTATTAAAAGAGGCCTTTGCTAGAATTCATAAAAAAATTGGTGGAGAAAATTATAAATTAGCCCTAGCAGCTTTAGAAATAAAAGATTATAAGACTGCTGCCAGTCTAGCTTTAAAGTATTATGACAAAGCTTATAGTTATGGCCTTGCGCAAAAACTAACAGATACAGCCGTTACACAAATTGAATTTGATTATTTCGATGCGGGGCGTATTGCAGATGCACTTGTGGTGGACAAATAGTTACACAAAGAGGGCCAAAACTACGACACATCAGTTTAACGGTAACCTGAATAGCTGGTGCGTACTTCGATATTTTACATTCGACATTCTACATTCTACATTCGATATTCTACATTTGATATTCTACATTTGAAATTTGAAATTCGAAATTCTGCTTGCAGTTAGCACTTACCTCGGCAGTCAGGCTTCCATAAAGCTCCTTTATTTTCCAACTCTAACCCCATCTATGACTGACTGGCTAGGCAGGCTTTTAAAAAGTGGGAAATGGTAAATAAAAGAAAATCTTATTCCTTGGTTTAGCTTTTGGGATTTTAGACAGTCTGACGCTCCGATGATTCTAAACAAGCTAATTTTCAACAAAATAGAGCCAAAGCGATACTCTAAAAAATAATGGGCGATCAGCTTTCGCCAATCGCCCAATGTTCGTTATTAATTATTAATATTTAAATAGTTTTTAAATCAATCCATTTTCACAAATCTAATGGTCTCCATAAATTGCTTATCGGATATTTGTAAGAAATAAACACCATTTTCTAATTTGGAAATATCAAAATTAAATTCATTTAAGCCTTTCGCCAAATCATCCTGTTCCTTTAATTGAACTTGCCCTTGAAGGTTGTAAATATTAATATTCACACGTCCCATTTTTTCCGAAAGGAGTCGCAAAGCAATATGATTACCAGAAGGGTTCGGATATAATTCTATAAATTCATTTTGGGGGCTTGCCGAAATATTAATTGTCCAAGCATTAAATTCTGGATCGATTTCTAAAATAGCTTTATCATACAATGCTCCTAGCCCCAAAGAGTCTTGCCTTGACATATGAAAATCAGAATCAGAAATTTTAGTTTTTTCTGGAAGTTTGTCATTAGCTGCAACAGTACTACCGCCAACAAACGAAGGAGCTTTCACGGTTACCACAAAAGAACAAGTACTTGTATTACCACACCAATCCTCAAATGCATAAGCAATCGGATAAGTGCCTACACCAAAGGATGAACCAGAAGCTAGTCCTTGAGTCAAAGAGGTTGACACTGCACTACTTGAAGGGCAAGTTGTGGATACAATAGGTGCATCCCAAGAAACAGATAGCACGACGTTTCCGGAAGGTAAAGTTCTGGTTATATCGCTAGAACAATTAACAGCAAGTACACCTAAGAAATTTGCTGGTCCATCAATCAGATAAATTGGTCGACCAGTTAAAGTAATATTATTTGGACTGATATTTTGACTAGCATTCGTTTCCGAAAAATTCCATTCTCTTTTTTCTATTGTATTGATTCCAAAAGAAGAAGGAAAAGAATAAGTCCCACTAGCTGCTTCACTTAAATCTTGTGTGGTCTTAGCCCAAATAATATATTTGTAACGATCATTAGGAGCATCATAGAAAGCACCGCCATCTAGATTATTGGGTAAGTTCATTGCGGTGGTCTTGGTCGTGTCATAAGTTGTTTGAGAGATTACGTCATTAGTCGTTTTATAAGCGATTCCTTCTTTGGTTATACTCAAACCATTGTAAGGTGTACTACCCGTAAAATTATAATACATGCCCAACAGGTCAAATTCTCCCGTAGCACTTTGCGCTTTTTTTCTATCGGCTAATTGATACGGATGAATCTGTCTGATGTCTAACTTCATTGCTTTAACAACAGCTTTAGAAATATAATTTATTTGAACATCTTCTGATGCCATTGAATTCGCACCAAACTTCACTCTAGGGACATTCAACTCGGTCACTATCCATTCTTTCTTTGGATAAGTAACGCCATCATAACCATAAATCGCCAATCTATTAGCGTAAGTATTTTTTCGTTTTTCAATGCCATTTGCGCCAGCATCAGAATGTCTATGATAAACCCAATTACCATTGACATACTCTCGAACACTTCCATCAATATCAGGATAAGTATGAAAGCCCATAACATCAAAATAGGCACCTCCCCCAAACGGATAATCCGTGGTGACACTTCCATCTATTGGATTATCAGTATTTCTCAAAACGGCATCCAAGAAACTCTCAAATCCAACTCCTGCTAAAGTAACATAAGCATCAGGATCCACCGTCTTAACCACATCATAACAGATACGAAGCGTTCGAACAAAATGCTCAATAGGTGCTTTAAAATGATTCACACAAGGAGAAGGATCATTGTCCCACCAATTTCCTGGTGCTCCAGGAGGTTGCCATCCTTGTACATAAGAATGGTCAAAGCCAGGCTCATTCCAAATCTCCCAAAACTTTACATGATCCTTATAGTTCGTTACCATTTTGTACATATAAGCAGCCAAATAATTTTCATCATTATAAGGAGTGCCATTTGCGCCACCATCCCAAATAGGAGTATATAAATTGGCAAACATTGTATTAGAACAATTTAAGGTGTATGGATCGTTTCCACAAAAAACCGCCATAGGATCTCCTTCCGAACAATAATTCGTTTGGTCTCGATGCCACTCCGCTGGAAAACCAACTATCATTGTTAAATCTTCCATACCTACATTCTTAAAATGAGCAAAAGGACCTTTAAGAAAATCATAACCCCAAACTTCGGCAAATGATTCTCTCAAACTTGGTCGGGAGGTGGCAGCTCCAATTCCACTAAGACCTAAACCTAAATTTCCAGCTGCAATATTTGCTAAATCTTCACTCGTATAAGGCGGATAATAATCAAAATTAATTCCTGGCCGAAAGAATCCTTCGTAAGGACTTACTTGATCATTAGCTGTATAATTTACTTGCGTAAAAGCCAAAGTGCTTGACATTAAAAAAAATAAAAGAATAAATTTTTTCATTGTATTAGTTTTTGTTTGTACTAAACCAGCTTAAGCAATAAGCCTAAATACCTTTGTTCAAAGATAAGGTAATCGGCTTTTAATTCAAAATACAAAAAAACTTCATTGTAGAGGTGCCTTACATCCAACAAAATTATAATGTGTTTATATTCAACGATTTAACGAAGAATAATAACACAAAATGTAGAGAATTTAAAAAAATTGGGAGATTAGCTTGCGCTAATCTCCCAATTAAATATCATTGTGTAATTACTAATTCAACTAGTCCATTTTCACGAAACGAATATTCTTATTGATTCGCTTTCCAGAAACTTCCAAGAAGTACACACCATTCTGTAAATTAGAAATATCAAAATCAATCTCATTCGCTCCTCTTGTCAATTCGCCTTTAGAATTAAATTGAACTTGACCTTGCAGGTTGTAAACTTTGAAATTTACTTTTCCTTCTTTTTCCGAAAGGAGACGTAGTGAAATCAAATCATTAGCAGGGTTTGGATAGACCTCATAAATCTGAATACTAGGTGCGTTCGTTGGTGTTGGAGTCACAATTGGCTCGCTACATTCCATCTCTAAGATGAATTTTTTAGCAACTTGTGTATTCACCATCTGCCAATTACCTGCCCAGAAATTAATGATTGCATAATCATTATTAGCTGAGTTTCCATAGCTATAATCTATAGCTACTGCTGCACCATTTGACCAAGCACCAGTACCTTCACTTGCTTCATCATTGAAACCAATAAAGGCCAAGTCGTTACCCAATTTAGATTGGATAAAATCATTTTCAGTAGCAGTACCAATAGACGCTAAGTAACCGCCAGCAGCGATTGCATCTTTAGAAGCTTCCTTCCAATTTTTAATATCATTAGACATGTAGTAGCTATGAGCATTCTGCGTACCAAGGAAAGTAAAACCAGCTTTAGTTCCACATCCAGTACCGCCGCCTCCGCCGCCGCTACAAGCTTTTTGCATGATAAACTTTCTACGAACCCATTGATTATTGAAAGACCAACCACCATTCCATGGTAAGAATACACCATAGTCATTCTCAGCAGTATTCAAACCACACCAGTCACAATCAGAAAAATTGGAATAATTAATTTCTGTATTATCAGACCATAATACCGTTCCTTCTTCTATATGGTCACTAAAGCCCATGAAAACTATTTCTGATACTAAGTTAACTAAATAATCATTTACGTCTTTGCTTTTCACTTGTAACATCATGCCACCGCTTATAGTTGACAAAGCATTTCCTTCTTCCCATGTCATTGGCATATCAGAAATATAATAACCCATTCCGTTTAACTCACCAAGTTTTGTAAAGTCAGCAATAGGGTCACAACCACCACCAGTAGAACCACCCGTAACGGTAACATTAAAGCTACAAGAATTTGAACTTCCACAAGCATCTGTACCGGTATATGTAATGGTATAAACACCAGCAGATAAGCTAGAACCAGAAGCTGGACCAGCAGTCTGTGTAATAGTTACAGCAGGATTATTACAGGTAGTTGTAGCCTGAGGAGCTACCCAATTCACGACTACTCCAGTTGCTCCAGAAGGAATTGAATAAGTCATACCTGCTCTGCAACTAATCGTCACGACACTAGTGTTGCCAGTACTACAAGTTTTTTCCATGACATAAGGACGAGCGATAAAAGGACCTTCAAAAGCCCAAGTACCATCCCAATGCAATAGGACTGCGAAATCATGATCTGCATCGTTTGTAGCACACCAGCTACAAGCAGTATTATAATTAGTATAGGTAACAGGGTCACCATTTGTCCAAACTAATGTTCCTTCAGTAACTTCATCATTCAAACCAATCAAAACTGTTTCTGAAATATTATCTTTCAAGAAAGCGTTTTCTGCGGCATCATTAATACTGACTAAATTGCCTCCATTACTTGTCGCTGCATTTAAAGCTGCATGATATTGAACGGACGTATTAGATTTATAATAACCATTACCATTATATTCTCCTAACAAGCTATAACCTGCTATTTGTCCACAATCTCCTCCACCTGCAGCGGGATTAACCGTAACAGAGAAAGAACAAGAAGCATCATTATTACAAGCATCCGTAAATGAATAAGTGATGGTCTGTGTTCCAGCACTAAAGTTTGAACCTGAAGCGGTTCCTTGCGTCAAAGAAGTGGTCACTGTACTACTCGTTGGACAAGTAGTAGTCGCAACTGGAGCTTGCCAAGTAATAGGCATAGTGGTCGCACCAGCGGCTAGCGTTTCCGTAATGTTCGCAGGACAAGTAGCAGAGATATTTCCATTACTTGCATTTGTAACAATCACACTAAAAGAACAAGAAGCAACATTACCACAAACATCTGTAAAAGAATACGAAATGGTATGGTTACCCGCAGTGAAGCTAGATCCTGAAGCTTGGCCTTGTGCTAAAGTAGTGGTAACTAAGTTACTAGTTGGACAAGTTGAAGAAGCTATCGGTGCTTGCCAAGTAATAGGCATAGTTATCGCACCAGCAGGTAATACTTGAGCAATAGTAGCAGGGCAAGAAGCCGTAATAACGCCATTAAAAACGGCATCACCATCAATCAAATAAATAGGCCGTCCTGTTAAAGTAATATTATTAGGACTAATATCTTGACCAGCATTTGTTTCGGAAAAATTCCATTCTCTTTTTTCAATAGTAGAAATACCAAAAGAAGCTGGGAAAGAATAAGAACCACTAGCTGCTTCACTTAAATCTTGTGTGGTCTTAGCCCAAATAATATACTTAAAACGATTATTAGGAGCATCATAAAAAGCACCACCATCCAAGTTATTTGGAAGATTCATTGCTGCTGTTTTGGCTGCGTCATATCGCGTTCCGAAGATGACATCATTCGTCGTTTTATAAGCAATACCTTCTTTCGTTTTTGTCAAACCATCATAAGGCGTATTACCCGTAAAATTATAATACATTCCGAGTAAATCAAATTCACCTTCTGCATTAGCAACTGTTTTTCTGTCTGCTAATTGATAAGGGTGCATTTGTCTAATGTCTAACTTCATCGCTTGAACGACAGCCTTTGTGATATAATTCACTTGTAATTCTTCTGAAGCCATAGATTGGTCTCCAAACTTCACACGAGGTACATTAATCTCTGTAATAATCCATTCTTTCTTTGGAAAAGTAACGCCATCATAGCCATACATCGCCAATCTATTTGCGTAAGTTGTTTTACGTTTTAAAACACCTTTAGCGCCAGCATCCGAATTACGATGATATACCCATCCAGTACCTGTCACCCATTCTCTTACACTTCCGTCAATGTCTGGATAAGTATGAAAACCCATGACATCAAAATAAGCACCTCCTCCAAGCGGATATTCTGCGGTCACACTACCATCTTCTGGATTATCGGTATTACGCAAAACGGCATCTAAGAAACTTTCAAATCCAACACCAGCTAAAGTAACATAAGCATCAGGATCAACCGTCTTAATAACATCGTAAGAAATACGAAGTGTCCGTACAAAATGCTCAATAGGTGCTTTAAAGTGGTTCACACAAGGTGATGGATCATTGTCCCACCAGTTATTAGGTCCTCCTGGAGGCTGCCATCCTTGAACGTAGGAGTGATCAAATCCTGGCTCATTCCAAATTTCCCAGAACTTAACATCTCCTTTATAATTGGTGACTAACTTATACATATAAGCAGCCAAATAGTTATCATCATTATAAGGTGTACCGTTTAATCCTCCATCCCAAATAGGCGTGTAAAGATTACCAAACATGGTGTTGCCACAATTAGCGGTATAAAAATCATTTTTACAAAATATATGCATCGGATCACTCGCATCACAATAGTCATTCCAATCTTGATGCCATTCAGCTGGAAAACCTACAATCATCGTTAGGTCCTCCATTCCCAAATTCTTAAAATGAGCAAAAGGTGCTTCAAGGAAATCATATCCCCAAACTTCAGCAAAAGATTCTCTCAAACTCGGACGAGAAGTAGCTGCTCCAATACCACTTAAACCCAGTGCAGGATTACCAGCGGCTATATTTGCCAATTCCTGGCTTGTATATGGCGGATAATAGTCAAAGTTAATACCTGGTCGAAAAACACCAGTATAAGGTGCCACTTGGTCATTGGCACTATAATTTACTTGCGTAAATGCCAATGTAGTGCTCATCAAAAAAATGAGGAGTAATAAATTTTTCATTCGTTTTATTTTAAAACTAGGTTAAATAATGTGGGAGAAAGCTCAAAACTCAGAAAGAGTTTGGGGTGGTGCGATAAACAATGCTATGCAAAGATAGGCAAAATAAAATATACATAAATACGCCCCGATACGTAAAAACCCTGATATTCGAACTATTGTGCTGCTAATTTTGCCTAATCTATCATTTTATGGTCTTTCTAGTGGAATTAAGATAGATAAATGAGCTGGACTTTGAGACTAATATTGAGATATTTGTGATGCTGTTTGACATTCCTGACAGGGACTCGCTACGGAATATACAAACCCACCATCGTAAATATATAAATGGCCACCCAATAAGAACTTAAAATTAATGGCTCAGCACTTTTAAAAGGCTTAACAAATTTCTTATAAGCTATAATAGCATCTGAGAAAGAAAAAAGCAAGGCGGCACCAGCAATCCATAAAAAATATAAGGATCTACCATGAAGTACTAGCCCAATAGCTTGCCAATTCATAAACATTATTACCAGCATATAAACGGCCACTGGGAGGGTATACTTTTTTAAATAATTTTTCAAAAATATAAAATAGGCTCCCCCAATACCCAGTAAAATTGCGAAAGGCAATATATCCCAATTGAAGCCTGCTAACTTACTAAATGCAACAGTAAAAGCTAAGTGCGCCAAAAGAAAGGAAGACAATCCATATAAAAAATATTTATCACGAATTAAAAATATATCCCCTATCAAAGAAAAAAACAATCCAATAATAATAATTAAAGAATAGATGCTTTGGTTTTCTTGATAAATAATAATACTTAATAGTATTATTAAAATCGTCGTGATAGGCTTAAAAATAGCATACATCTTAGGGCTTTCACGATACCTAAAATAGATAGCAATAATAGCCGAAATAAAAATGCTTAGGCTTAATAATTTAAAAATCATATCGCTAGTATTCGTTTAACCTTCACCATAGACAGCAAATATAATAAACTTCTTGGCCCAATGCTTCGCATTGGGCAGAGAAAGCCCCAGAGAGACGGCACTATTTTATAGGCACAGAATACCCGAAAGTTCCTCGAAATTACAGATTTTACAATAAAACAACCTAAATTCGTGTTCCAATTAGCTTTCTGACCAACACAAGAACATGAAAAAATTACTATTAGTCTTCAGCCTATTCCTTTTTTGCGCAAGCTCTTCCTACGCCCAAAAGAGAACGTTAACCCTAGACGATGCGGTACTTTACTACCTAAAAGGACTTTATCCAGAACAATTGACAGGCTTTCAATGGCCCAAAGAAGCCGACTTTTATACAACGACCGAAGAAGATGGCGCTAATTTAATTTTGCATGACGCCTCAACGGGGAAGACTTCCACCATAAAATCTTTTCAAGTAAAGTCTGGAATGGAAAAGTTCCCTCCTTTGACTTGGCTAAATGGAAGTAGTTTTTATTTCAAACAAGAGGGCGATATATATACGTATTCATTAGAGACTAAATCTTTGTCGAAGGTTCTTTCCTACCCAAGTGACCTTGCGGGAAATACAGATTACACCTCACAGGGACAACGGATAGCGTACACTATTGACAATAATCTTTACCTTGCGGATAAAAGTAATACTCAGATCACCATTACTTCTAACACCGATTCTAACATCGTTTCGGGCCAAGCAATCGCACGTTATGAATTTGGCATAAGCAAAGGAACTTTTTGGTCACCAAAGGGAAAATTTCTTGCTTATTATCAAAAAGATGAAACCAACGTCGCATCTTATCCGCTTGTTGACATCACCACAACACCCGCAAGTTTAAATAATATTAAATATCCAATGATAGGTCAAGGAAGTGAAATTCCTGCTGCTTGGATTTATAATACCCTTACGGGAAAATCCATCCAACTAAAAACTAAAATGGATGACCACTATATTACTAATTTGGGTTGGGATGATAAAGGAAAATATGTTTTTGTTGCGGAAGTAAATCGGGATCAAAATCACATGAAATTAAATCAATACGATCCCAATACTGGAGCATTAATCAAAACACTTTTTGAAGAAAAAAATGATAAATGGGTCGAACCAGAGCATGCGCCTTTTTTCACTCCTTACCAAAAAAATAGTGTATTTTGGCTCAGTGAGAAAGATGGCTTCATGAGTATCTACCAGTACCGCTTCAGAAAGAAAAAGCTTAAACAATTAACAAATAACCAATGGGTTATAAAAAAAATAATCGGTTATAGTCCAAAATTAAATGCGCTCATCTATATTGGAACAGGTAAAAATCCAATGAATACCCATGCCTTTATGCTAAACCTCAAAACGGGTGTTCAAACTCAGATCACCCAACAAGATGGAACTCATTCTGTCTCGTTGAGTGGGCACAATTTAGATCTTTTAGTGACTCATTTCTCTAGCAGAACGGTCGCAAATGAAATTGGGTTTTATGATTTAAATACTAAAAAATATAAAGCTATCTATCAAGCACCCGATCCATTAAAAAATGTGGTGGTCGGAACGACTGAAGTCTTTACTTTAAAGTCTTATGATGGCAGTGATTTGTATACCCGTTTAATCAAACCAAGTAATTTTGATGCAACTAAAAAATACCCAGTTTTGGTCTATGTTTATGGTGGCCCTCATGCGCAAATGGTAACCAATAGGTGGAACACTGGAGCACCAATGTGGATGCAATGGATGGCTGAACAAGGTTATTTAATATTTACAATTGATGGGCATGGTTCGGAGAATCGTGGCTTCAAATTTGAAAGTGAAGTATTCCGTCATTTAGGCAAACATGAAATGCAAGACCAATTAATAGGAGTTGATTGGCTCAAGCGCCAAAAGTATGTGGATCCAGATCGCCTTGCAGTACATGGCTGGAGTTTTGGTGGATTCATGACCACTTCCTTAATGCTTCGCCAACCAGGTGTCTTCACAACTGGCGTAGCAGGTGGTCCCGTTATCGACTGGAAATGGTATGAAGTAATGTATGGCGAACGTTATATGGATACAGAAGCAACGAACCCTGAAGGATTTAAGGAAAATAGTTTACTTAATTATGTTAAGAATTTAGAAGGACATTTACTAACGATTCATGGCATGGTCGATGATGTTGTTGTTCCACAACATGATTATAGCTTTCTTAAAAAATGTGTGGACGAAGGTGTACAAATGGACTTCTTCCCCTACCCTATGCATCCTCATAATGTACGAGGGAAGGACCGAATTCATCTTATGAGAAAAGTACTTACCTACATCTTAGAACACAACCAATAGCCATGAAGTATTTGCCCCTCCTATTTTTAATACTTAGCACTTTTTTAGTGCAAGCCCAAGATTCGATACCCATTCTAAATGGCTCTTTTGAAGGGGAAGAAGTTGGCACCCCAGGCACCATGCCACAAGGCTGGATGCCCTGTAAAATGGGGACAACTCCTGATATTCTTCCAGGTGTTTGGGGGGTATTAACGCCCCCTGCACATGGTCAAGCATACATTGGTCTAATCACTCGAGACGACGGCAGTTTTGAATCGATTGGTCAACGATTGCTCCAACCTTTAGCGCCTTCTAGCTGTTATCGTTTTACGGTAGATTTGGCTCATTCTTCTACTTATTTTGGTTATAATTTACCCATTCGGCTTCGTGTTTGGGGCAGTACACAAAGCTGTACAAACGAGCAATTACTTTGGGAAAGCCCACTCGTCGACAAGCCAACTTGGGATACTTACAAAATTCAATTCTATACCAAAAAAGCTTATCGCTTTATCACTATAGAAGCTTATTTTGCTCCTGGTGTATTCCTCAAATATCGAGGGAATATTTTAATTGATAATATTACGGAATTGATTCAATGCGATCGTGCTTAATTGCTTCTGCATTTTATAATTTTTGGATCTTTTCTGTAACTTTATCTGTCTGCAATAGGTAAAGCCCTTTGGGCAAATGAGCAATATTTACACTAATTCCCTTCAAGGTTTTAGTAACAGTAACAAATGGAGTACAATCCTGACCAGTAGCATTATAGATTTTAATTTTCTTACTAGTTAAATTTTCTATATTGAACTTTTCCAAACATGGATTAGGAAAAATATTCAACTCTAGTCCTTCTGTATTGTTCACCTCTACAGTACCAATGGCGATTTCTTTACTGACTAATTCTTCACAGGTATTTTTATCTATTTTTAGGGTAACCGTATAATTGTCTACTTCGGTGTAGTTATGTGTCACTTCTGGCAGCATTGAAAATGTCCCATCTCCAAAGTCCCATTCTAAATTTTCATAATTTACAGAAGTACTTTTAAAATGAACAATTGAACCCGAAGAAATAGTAAAATCAAAACTAGCATGTTGGTTATAAGTATTAATCAACCAATCGGAAAGATGATTTAAAACTACATCATCTACCTTCGTTTGATATGCAATGGCATCAGCAGCACTAATATCATTAATTTGGTAACTATTACCAGCAATATTTTTTTGAAAGATCGCATCATAAATTGCGCAAGCAGAAATATAGGACCCTCTCGCATTCGGATGTATCTGATCTACCTCACTCGCAATCCATAAATTAACAGATTGATCTTCATTCCAAATAGTTCTGATAGCTTCTCCAGCAGGGGCAAAGAATGAATGAGTTTCACTAGCCAAATAATGAATATTATCCCTCATAGTATTCATGGTGCTATTGTATGCAGCCAAATTTCCAGGGTTCGCAGGATTTAGATAACCATAAGTTGGTTGATAAAAAAGAATTTTCGCACAAGGACTACCTTCCAAAATAGCCGATTTCAAGGTTAAGGCATGCGCCAAAGTCGTTTCGATAGGGATATTTCCAGTACTCTCCGCTGTTTTAGGCTGAATGACCACAAAGTCCCATCCCCCTTGTTGAAAAAGTGAAGCCAAGTCCGTATTGGCTACATGATCACCCAAAGAAGCTCCGCCCAAGGCATGCCTAGTAACCGAAACTGGGCTACCATTCGCATTAGAAACTGCTTCAAAAGTCGCAGTCATATCATTCATAAACGTATAGCTATTTCCCACAAAAAGTACTTTGGTTTGAGCGGAAAGGCAGAAAGTACTTACCAAAAAAAGAAGGGTTAATATTTTTTTCATATTTTTATTTTAAAGTTCAAAGACAATACGCCTTAGTCTAGAAATACCATAAATATAAAGTGCTATTTTTTTGATTTACCCTAACTCCTCAAGCTGGCCTATACTCAAAAGAAGCTTTCACGATACCATGATCCGAAGAACCTGTTTCTTTATGTGCATCATTATTCAAATGGTCATTTGCGATTTCCATCCCCAAATACGCCCAAATTCGATGCCTTGAATTATCATAAAATTCTTGTGAAACCAATATATGATCCAGTGACTCCCGAGTATTTTTAAAAATATGTGTGTAATAAACATCACGCAAGCTTCGATATTCTTGCAAAGTTCCTACCGCATAAAGCCCTGTATCACTTCCCCCTTTTGACAACCCACTTAATAAATAATCAGGTTGTCCAGTTAAGATATTCATTGTATTGCTTAGTTGGCTATCATTTAAATCACCCATGACAATCAAAGGCTTTTTCGTATTTTTAATTTCATCTATAATCATCATTCGCAAAGCTGCCGCTTCTGCCGAACGTCGAATCGTTGAAATTGTATAACCTAAGGAAGCTGAATGTTTTTTATAATAATCATCATCTTTTTTATACCATGACTCCCTGTAAATTTCTGTGGGTCGTTTTGATTTAAAGTGCGCCACGTAAACGGAGATAGGCAATCCATTTGCTCTGGGTTTAATTGAAAATTTCAAAGTGGGTCTAGAAAATTGATTGATATTTACGGAAATCTGAGCGGTCTGTTTATCATCTCCTTTACTTTGCAGATTAAATTTTTCTGGAAAGTTCTTAACCCAACTAGGCTTTCCGACAAGCAGCCCTTTTTTAACTGCCGCTGCACACACAATACTTTTTCCAGAATGGTTTGGCGGAACAATCAAGTCATACGCCTTGTCCAATCCTGCTTTTTTAAAAATAGCTTTCAAGGAGGCTTCACTCCAAAGCTCTTGAAATCCCCAAACTTCTGCATTCACTTCTTTCAGTGTACTCGCCGCCCATTTTATTTTTTTATTATACTCTGATTTGTTCCAGCCACTACTCCTATACATTTTCTTTTCTGGCTCATTCAAATTATATAAATTAAAGGAGGCAAAACTTATTTGGGTTCTTCTAGCCATGTTACTTATTTTTTTGCCAAATATAACATTATATTTACAAGTCTGCTAAATAGATGGGAAATGGTGTGTATAACATATTGCACAGTTTTTTAGAAAAGAAGGAAAAAAAGAGGTTGTAAAAAGGATGTCGACATAGCCTGCTACGCCTCCAGGAATTGTCTCGATTAAGAACAAATTTGAAGCGTGTTTATCCAAAATAAATTTATTTCAAAATCTTCAAATTTGCCCTT
>JAUTBZ010118978.1:0-16299 GCA_032361785.1 Lepetodrilus galriftensis
TCCCATTGCGGGAGCTCATGCTCAGGGGATCGTTTCACAAAGCTCTCTTAGCCGCTAAGAGACCCTAGCACTCTCTTAGCAATGTATTAGCTATTGGCAAAGAGAGTGCTATGGTCTCAGCGGCTAAAAGAGCTCTGTGCAACGATACCCTGATACTATTATGTTAATTGTTTCTAAATATGATACGCGTGCTGTAGTGGTGTACCTTCTCGACGTATTTCTAATACCACTACATAGTATGCAGGCTTAATGACACAAGGCTATGACATGTTGGTATTTGACTGTCATTTCAATTTCCATTGAACCACAAGGGATACATTCAGCATCACATGTTCTCCAAATAATTCCCCAGGAATGATCATCATTTTAACATAAGGAAAGAGACAGACAAAACATGATGGTATAATTCGTCCAAGTTCTTATTCGTGCAGATTCACCACGGGCTCTCGTATCAAGGGAGGTTCTTGTTTATTTGCTCTCCAATCAGAGGTGTACCCTAAACGACAGGTTACAATAACCTTACATTATTTGCTGAGCGCTAATTGATCCAAGCCTGTCCGACAGTGTGTTAAATGTCCCAGTACATCTAGCCATCTACATACCAATGTAAATGACTAGATAACACGACCATCATGGCGCTCGTGTCCAGAGGATGGCAAAGCCATTACACGTTTGACGTAGATGACACGTCGTCATCGTATATAGCATGGAGGCATTACTCATCCTGTACATGCACTCGCATACTCAGAGGCTGTATTCGATTCACGACTAGGGTCACGAGTGTAAGGTCATGGAACATGCGCAATACCAATGAGTACTTGAATCGAACTGCAGGAGCAACGAGTGAATCAATATGCGAACCATTAAAAATAATAAAATAGACTGAACCACTTCTTAGACTGAACTGCTTTCTCACCCAAACTATATCTTTAACAAATTTAGAAAATACCAATATATATTTCTTTAAATGTACCCGTACTTTCGTTCGCTGACTTTCAGCTCTCGCTCGAGTTTTACTCCTGCCGAAATGGAGAGTATAAACCTGACCTCTCCTGATTTCTCTCTGTTGATCTATATTATTGGTAATTTCTTCACTCGAACGTCACTCTAGAGTTGATCGAGCTGTGAATCGAATACAGCCAGATACCCAGCTACTCTGCGCTTCCAGTATGACGCCTGGCTTCGGGTTCAACGTGTACTAAGATGGCCGTATAGGCAGGGACTATTTTTCAATTATTTCACGGTGATGGAAACATGGTGAAAGAGAATGTCATCACCAGAGAACTGATAACTTTCATCCTACTTACGCGTAGACAAGAAGAAGAGAGAAAACTAAACTAAATCCAGTTCTTGTCTCTCCTCTTTGCGCTTTAAAATACGATACTTCATTTAAGCCACACATTTTAATTAAAACTGGCAAATAAAAATATTAATACTAAAAGACTTGTGAATGTACATTTGTTTGTTAACGTGGCTTGTTAAATGTCTTAATGTTCCCCGTTTCCTCATCAGTTTATTAAAATAACAATCTGCAGGCCAGCCTACAGACAGATGATTTCATTAATGTCTTACTCATAGATAAACATATACTAGTATTTTTACAAATACAAGTACATCGCAATTAAAATTGTATATGTACGTACAAGAAACAAAAACGACTATATAGTTAACGAAAAACTCCACAATAATAATATTATTAGCTACTGGGTAGAAAACATCACTACTGTATATAACAAAACTACATAACTACAGTTTTATTCAATACATTAGTTTATTAGTTTTATTATATAATAATAATAATGTATGCATTTATATTGCGCAGCAATCACACCAGGTTATGCTCTGTGCGCATGTCTAATTTAATAGTAAGTTTCACTATGCAATAGCAAATGCCCATGACGAACAATAAACAGATAATAATAAATATGAATCAGTACGCAACTTAGTAGTTAGTCCTTATCGAAGATATTGGTGTTTTTTGTTGTTTTGTTGTTGTTTTTGCAAAGTAATCTTTGACATTTTCTGAAACCAATGCCTTCTTTTAATTTGGTATGTTCGGTAAATATTACAAATTTGGTATTACATCAAGTGTGAGAAACGTTATATCTATATTATTCACTTAGAATACACAAATTATTTCAACATTCTCGTCAAAGTCATTTTGAAATATTCCTAAAATGTTCTTCAAATGCCAAGGTGGCACTAAACGTCAACTGTAATCATGCAATTAAGACGTGGCACTACTCAAATCCCTCAAATCCAAATCAAATATACAGAATTTATTTTACCACTTTCAGTACCAAACGAAATCGTTGTAATTAAGACATAAATTCCAAAGCGAAGTCTAAAATGGCACGAATGCAATGAACATATACACATGTCTTGAGCACGACCGCTAATGGATACGTCTTCGCTCCATGTCCCATCATCTTTATCCAACCGCAAGTCTTTCAAATTCTCTGGACCACGGGGAACTAAAGTCAACCGATCGTGCTAATGTAAATTTGTAGCGGAAGCTGAAAACGACTTGATAGCATATGTAAAGTGTGATAAGTCAATAGCCTGTCTTTAATAGACCATTAGTAGATTGTGAGCAGTGAAATAGAACGTGCCCTTTGTGTTTGCATAGGAAGACTTCAAACCGTTGGCTGGATTAGCGACGCTGGAAGCTGTACAATGGTGTCACTCACTCGCTACTGTACGGGTAAGCCGAGAGTCGAACACGCGTGGGGGGCCCGGGGATCATCAAATTAGGGGGGACATGATACCCTTGTAGAAAAAAAGGGCCGTAGTTACATGAAATGAAATCTCTCCGAATACAAATAATGCGATCGATACTCTTGCGCACGTTGTCTCACCTGTATACATGGAAAGGGGTGCTTAGATTACGGTTGTGTTGTCCGAGTGCACATAGGCAATTGGTAATCCGTATATTTCAATACTCAATATGTACTTAGTAATGCGTACATTTCAATACTTACTTTCAATAAGGAGATAACGGGATATACTAGTACACTGTAGATGTACATTATTGTGATATCGTTGCTGCTTAAATAGCGAGCAGTCATATTATATGTTATTTTCTCGTAACACAGTAGAATTATAATTCTCATGATGATACATAAATGTGCATTTCAATTATTTTTCATAATCCAAAGAATTGTATATGCGAATCTATACGAGTCTGATGTCAATGAGCGTTCATAAGAATTGTACAGTCAAGTTAAAGCATTGAAGAAAATATTTATTGAAAGAAATATAAACTACCACACAATCTATAAATAAATACATGAATACATTACTGAATTATCTGAAAACTAAGCACGCGACACCCTATCAATCAGAACATCAACTAAGCATCGGTGCGTGTGTCAGTGACTCCCATATCTACCTCATTACGTAGGAAATCGGTGTTAATGATAACCAATAACCTCATTAATGACAAAACCACATCTCTGAGTGACACGTGGTCCCTCCTCGCAGAACCGCAGCTACTTACGTCAATCTTGGCAAAGCATGAAATTTACAAGCGTCAATTTCACCCCGTAACAGCGGGAGTGGAATTGCGTGACGTGACTTATCTCCTGCCTGTGGACATCGGTGCCGTAATTGGTAAATCTTGCATCCCGAGCTGACGCTGTATTTCACTGACTATCTTAGAGCAGTTTGCGAGAGGTGCGCCAAGGTAAAGTAATTGAAATTTACAATCAGCATGTAGTTGTAAATCTACTTGTCGGTGTAAATATCCTTGATGGCATCAATGTGTGGATGACTTTCCGTATCTGTGCGGCATACGACGTTAGCAAACTCATTCTGCTGCATATGACGTTAGTAAGCCCAGTCTACAGCACATGCTGTTAGGAAACATGATGTTAGCAAACCAATTCTACAGTGCATTACCCTACGCGTACTACTACGTTATACATGGCGTTAGTAAACCAATTCTACACCACCTGCCGTTATTAACCTATTATACATCACCACAGGGCCGTTAGTACATACATTCTACATATTCTGCAGTTAGTAAACGCATTCTACATATTCTGCAGTTAGTAAATATCACATGCCGTTGGTAAACCCTTTCTGCACAATTATAACGTTAACATATTCATTCTGTATACAGCGCATGATTGACATTACTAAACCCAAGTTGCAGAACACTACGTTAGTAAACTTATTCTGCATCACGTGACAGGTTGCCCTTCCTGCAGCACACGATGTACAGCTAGTAAACCATACTGCAAGTTAGTGAAGTTTAAACCATTTGTAATGTGCCATGTAATGTCGGCTCCTGCTTTTACTTGGTATATGTACATGTATAGGCCTATAATAATGCCCATAATGTTTTCAACCATTTCTTGAACAATAATGGGAATGAATGAATGGGGAAAATAAATAGAATTTATTATGAATGTGTTATCGCCTAGTATTTACTATTTACCAATGAAAATGAACGAATATTGGGAAAGGGGAGAGGTAACCTACAGTGTATACACGGTTATATCTGGTACTGATGAACCACTATTTCCCATTGGCATTGGCATTGATTAGAAATGGTTCACCGTGAAACAACCGACAGTGAAACACCCCCACGGTGCTTCCCACCATGTCGGAATTGCGTCAAGGGGAATAATCCTGTTTGACGAACTGGTCAGGTGCTGTTCTTGCCAAATCTCGCGTGGTCTCACGGGACTCGTGACACACGCCTGTTGCAGCCGCAGGGAGTCGACAGCTGGTAGAATGAGAACAGAGCCAGTTCTTAATTGTTTACACTGATAATGAAATAACAATAATCACAGACCAGACATATACATTCAATTATGTTTGTTTTCTAATCGCTGGTGAAACCTACCTGCATGTAAGTGTCTAGGATGTGAGATGTATTTAATAGTTCATATACAATTAATTCATTGTGAATATTAAGATCCATTACACGCTTCGTTATCCTGGATATTATTTAGTTTATAATATATTTATTTGTCCCATTTATTAAGACTAATTAATGTATTTTACATGAAGTTACGTTCCTAAAATGTTGTTTTTTCATATGCGCATATTTAAGTTAACCATACGTCATATCTAAATAGTCGTTACTAAATTAAATATATGAAAAATGGTCAATACCAAGAAGAATTTGTACCAGGATTCTGTTTCAAGTATAAACTAATTAGACGTCAATAATTCGGAACAGAAAAAGCAAAATATGTTCTATATTATTTGGCATGTATCGTAAAGTATCGACATCGTAAATTTAGTACTAATATAGTACTAGAAGAAAATGAGAAAATCAGCTTCTTTGCCTCGGTTATAAATTGAAGTTAACCAAGGGAGAAAACTCCGAATAATTTACAACTAGAGGTGTGCCATTTACAGTTACTACACGTATTCGTTCCCAGTAAGATTTGTGAATATCTTATCATATCTTCCAATGATTTACGATGTCGAATACTTTCCTATAATTTTAGAGTGGACACTCATTGCTCTCGCGAAGATACTATAGTAGTCTAACAATAATATCTATAAACGGTAGTTATATTACTATTTCCTTCGTAAACGCATACGCAGCAACTTCTGAAAAATAATAAGTTCCATAAGATGACCCAACTAAACTGTAACCTTAATAAAGAGAGTAATTTCTTAATTGTCAAAACTGATGCAATTGTGGATACCAAAATCTTCACCAATATCTTCGGAATTATTTCTTTCCGTTTAATTTCCAGCAATGTACATGTTACCGTCATGTAACGTGTTGGCGTTCACGGCGAGAGTCAGCAATGTTGTGAGAAGTACAAATTTCACATTTTCCCTTGTCATAGTGTCGGAGCACCGGGTGCAGGACCGCTCTACCTGGACTCGGAGCTTTCCAGGGTTTGCCCTTCTTCAAATGTCGAAGGGGCGGGGGATAAACAACGCTGGGCTTAACCACGTGCGCCGTGTAAACTCAGACAAGTGGATTTCCACCGAAATTACAGACCAAGCCGAAGCAATCCCATTCACAATTAGAGTTTTAACTGTTTCAAAATGTCACGCACACAGTTCTAAATGAAGGCCAACTCTACGTTGTGGGTCGGCCAGCGACTTTAGCGAAATGTGTTTGCAGTAGAATTATTGGCAAATGAAATTTTGAAGCCAAAAAGCCAACTTCAAATAGAGAGAAAATGCCTCTATCACATAGGCCTATTCGCCCCCAAGAGTTTTGTTAAATTAATGACTTGGTCTTCGTTTAACGACCTCCCCCACGTTAGCCACATTATCCTGGTAAACTTATCTCCGTCAGTCCGCTGGGCGACCAGATCAGACCATGGCTAATTAATTAACACATGCGCTGCATAAGCAGTTACCTCAAATATAGTAAATACTAATACTATGTATGACATGCTTTTGCGTCCAAGTCATATGTCACGGTGACTTCTGCAATGCTCAAGTGCAGGTCAATGGTATAAGAGAGCGACTGTTTTAGAATGTACTGCTGTTTTCTCATCATATTTTTGACCTCAAATGTGAGAAGATCTCATTAATGATAAGTAAGAGGTACGAGTGTCCTGCACAGACGAACGGGGTGTGATGTTTCTTCTGAATGCGTAAATAAAATGCAGTTGTAATCCCTTTTCCCCATATGCACCAGAGAAAAAGTTGTCACGCCAGATTATATGACCTCCAAACCGTCGGGTTATTTGCCAATGAAGAACAATGCTTTACTCCAGTTCTACGTTGAAATGCTTGTAAAGGTACCTCAATATGATAGTGAAACACTTGGTGCCTTCAAGAAGAACACCCATAGCGGAGATTTCTTCACTGTCAAGAACAGGAATCGTCCAGACCAGACCTTAATCGAGAAGTTGGTTTTGCAATTCCAAAAATAGAACTTTTCCAGACGTTGTGTTGATTTTTCACATGGCATTATAAACAATGTCATTAATTTCTCTTGCAGGTATAAATCAATTCCGAAGCAAACATACCGCTACTAATCAGGAATTACGCCACGAGTTTGTTTCCTAGCCTTCTTGAAGTCTTTAGTCTCCATTGGATTAAAACCCGGAAAGTTGGAGCAATTGGGAACGCTGTTAAGAATTTTTAACGCCATACTGTAATTTTGCTTCTCGGTGCTCCGCCTTTACCCCAAACTCGACTCCACCTTTCTGAGCTCGATAATCGTAACCACTTACTTTGTCTTGATTTCTTCGCGTCTCCCCAATGTGTGTTTGCAATGTGTTCCTTAGTAATCTCAACATACCCCCCATCTAAACAAACTCACTCCCTTACCTTGCTCTACAACGCGAGGGGGGCCGCGGCGAAGCGAGCAAATACATCACTATACTGACTCTTGCTGTTCGCGAATAATACAGCATTGTGCACTGGTAACAAACACAATCGAAGCGACGCGATAAAAGGCCCATGCAAACAAGGAAGGAAGCGGACAAATTTACAGACTGAAGTGCGGCCCGCGGGCGATCAACACACGCGGAGGGGAGCACATCGGTAGGATTTAGATTAATCCCTTTGATCTTCGCTAAATCTGACCCGAATAGCTCAGCACTGACTTCCGCGATCTCGTGAAAAATCGTATCTACGATATCCATTGCAGAATACTAGAATAAAGGCGGGAGATTGAACATATTGAACTTTGAAAATATTTTATGGCTTATTTTTTTGGAAACAATTGTTTATTTTAATGTTTGATTATGGTGTAATTATTATCATTTAATTATTGATATTGTCACCATCAACTCTATTTGACATGAATCCTGACAATTATACTTAATTATAAGTATATCGATGAATAGTTTTACGCTTACAATTGTTTATAAGAGATACTATAGTAAATGCTTAGTTAATGAAACATTGGTACAAATTAAGTGCTACGAACATCAGTTACTAGTATATTGTCGCGAAGATGATTCTAAAATGTATCTAGGGGGCATAACTGTTGCCCTAAGGGAATGTCTGGCTAGCATGAAGGTGAACATATACGTTTTGATTGGACAAACTGATCGTGTGGCTAGAACAACAACGTATTTGTTTACTAGTGGTCTGCAGCGGAGCCCGAGATTCCGACTGTAACCGACTTCTCACGAGGCATTGGTTACAATACAGCCAACATGTGTTTGTATCTAAATATTTCTAATGAAAATATTTTCAACAATATTTAGAAATTATAATTAGTAATCTTTTCATGATTGTATTAATTTTCCATAAAAAAAGTGCATGCATTTGTAGTCCGAAATCGTCTATAACTTGATACACTTTCACTGCAGCAAGCACTAATCTGTTAAAGCCATCACCACGTCTGACCAGTAAATAGATGACCCTATGCCTTAATTAATTCCGCCGCCATCAGCTATATTCTGCAGCTGTTTGGTGATAAAAGTGTCGTATCTTCATCTCGTGTTAAACTGGACTGAGTTTTGCGAACATTCCTAAGAGCACGTGTCAGAAAAGCATTGGCCGAGTTGTGAAACCATGTACTAATTTAATACCGCAAACGAATGTCTTTGTTTAATTGATTAAAAGCAACTTGTTCTGGCACCTTTAAGAGTAGAATGATATATTGAATTATACGGCTATTTTTTTATAATAAGTTTAAAATACATGTTCTACCACCTACACTGCATGACACTATATAAGTAATAAACAATAATAATCACAACAAAGTATATCATAGTACACTTTTCCAAAACAAGAGTAATATATGTGATATAAATTACATAGATTTCAGAAATGTTTATACAAGATATGAACATACTATCAAATTTATTGATAGCAAGAACGCATTTCATTTTAATTTATCAGCATACATAGCGATATGTCTCACACTTCTAGGTTCACTTGTTTTACAAATGTAACATTTTTTGACGTTTTATGATAAGAGTCATGATACAGCGAACGTCTTTGTTTAATCTACGATTCACGAAACGCGGACAAATATATGGTATCGTGGAATTCTCTTCCGAATCAAAGCGTAACGGAACTATTTCCTTTGTTTTCTTTTCATTTGGCTTTTAATTGACGTCGACAACTCATGTTTATGTATAGAGGAAAAAGTAGTTCCGTCCAAGTCGACAACTTGCTTCTGACTCCCCGACGGCTGTGCTCAGACAGTCTGTAGTTTACGAGAAATATTCGTAGAACTAATTTTTCATTGCCACCCAGTCATATACCGGTGTACACAGCTATACATCATTGTTCTATCCTCAATGCCCAGAAATCTAACTCACTGTGTCAATTGTGAAACATGATTTACGTGTTTTTGATCTGACATCACGTAAAAACAATACTGTAAATCCTTTATCTGTTCACGAAATCTGATTGCCCTATAGTTCATATTTTGACATATTCATTTATATTTTCAACTTTTATTGTGAGAACTATTTCCGAACAAACATGTTAATTGAATAACATAACCTCAATGTTATGCATGCGTTGCTATGTGACAACATGGATTTATTTCCAGTTTCTCCGTCTCATTCCAGTGCCGTTTCCATGTCAATGTAGAGTCGCTGTAGACTCGCTGTAGACTCGCTGTCGGTGCGAGTGACTTGGAGTGCTATGGAATTCGTAATATATCAGAGAACAATCTCTCTTCTTGTAAGTCTCCGTTTACATTAGATAATCGCATTTCGATCATCATCACGAAAATACTCTGAATATTATTTTGAATGCGTTTTAATTATCAATATTAATCAGAATTACATAACGTCGTATACTCTTCCTAAAAATAGCTGTCACCCATAACTATAATTACTTGTGATAGTTTTACCGAAAATAGACATACGACCTTTATTTTCAGATTTAGTAAATAAACCTATTTAGTAAATAAATAAAGTGTTATTTCTTTTATGACATTGCGAATCATGCTATCTGTGGATATTAATTTAGTATAAGTAACGATTTTGCAATGGTGTCTGGTAAGATTTGGCATTTAGAAAATATACATTTGCCCATTATGTCAGAAGTGCGTTAAGCATAAAACTTTTTAATTGTTCTGTCATAGCAAGATGCTATACAAGGATAACATTGTTTAAGAGTTAGGAATAGTTGTTATTGTGATATGTAACATTGTGACAAAAATATGGATATATTTATATGTTATTATTATTCATGTGTATACTTATGTCTAAAGTATATATGCCAGAGATCAGATACTATTATCTCAGACGCAGTTGAAAACTAACCTATCATGACTACCAAATTATTAATGTTTAAACGCAGTTACTAATAGTTTGAACGTTGTTAGGAATACTTATTTCTTACTAAATATTACGTTCAAATAAACCAATAATTTGTACTAAATCATTAAACATGTTAAACGATGTTCGCAATGCCAATAGTTCTTCCTAATATAACTATTCCGTTCAAAAGAAAAGCTGTTGTCAAATGAAGGTAAGATATCCGCATTCGTGTTATGTAGTCAATTATAATTTGTGTAAAATGCATTAATTGTAAGGAATATTTAATGCATGACAAGAAGATATAATCATTGCATTTAGTAATACTAATAATTATAATAATAATAATGGTGATATGTACGCCATGCGGCATGGTCAAAGTGTTACATTATTAATACCCCCGTCAGTGGCTCAGTGTGCACTCTTTAGTCCTTCTCAACTTCATGGGATATATCCTATCTCCCTTTATCGTCGCTATCTCATGGTGTGTGCTACACATACGCGCGCACACACACACGCACACACACACACATACATACACTACACACACACACACACACACACACACACACACACACACACACACACACACGCACACGCATACATATACACATTTACGCCTTCGTGAAAGCATCCACTACGTTAATTACCAATAATCACACAAGCCATCATATGTAAGAAATATATTTATTCATGATGATTTCCTTATATACAATATAAACAGTGTGAATACATGTTGACGCAGTCATGGTATGCAATAATGATGTTCATTTGACGTCAAATGACAATGATCAATGCTTAATATCACAGTTATGTTTGGCAAAGTATAGCAGTGATGAGATATACAGTGTAGATGGAGACATAGTTGGGTCACGACAGGCACTAAGCCACAATCCCTTGTACTTTTAATATAGATTTGAATTTTACATTAATCAATATCTAAAGTTGAGTAAAAATCCAGACAATTCCATGGGAATTTGAAGCAAAGTACAACTGAAATGTAATAAGTACGATATATTCTATTACTCTTATTAATGACAATAGTTCTACCATCGAGCAACAGTCGCTAAAGTATATGACATTATTGAGGCCCTGAGATTGGGTTAAAGATAATTAATACAAAATTAATTAATATAGAAATATGGATTTATAAATATTTTGTAAAGCTTATTTGAATTTAGGATTATTTTGACGTATGGTCACATCGTAATATGAGATAGCTTGCATTCAAGAAGATGCTATTGACAAATAAAATAAATGCTTCCCATATAAGTTCTTTGGTGTTTCTCTATGGTGTTTCAGAAGTATGTATCTTAAAGCATCATTGTATGTTGGATACTTTTACAACTGATAGAATCATTCAACAATTAAGCACATCTTTGGAGACATTTCATTATTTGAATAACCTTACAGATACAACTTTCAATACTCAATGAACACAAATTGGGTATAACCTGCATAGACAAGAGTGAAAAGTGCATATAATTCCATCTTGAAATAGTTGGAGGGAACGATTTAGATTGATAGTGCTCGCATTCTGAAACCAGGATAAAATCAATGTCAGAAAGTAGTAAATTCATAAGTACAAGTGTAAAGAAATAGAATATAAAAATAAACTAATATAAAAAGTAAACATCAAGGGATCGACTTTGGAAAACAGCAGGGTAAGATCATGTGTGAGTAGAAAATGAGAACAGATGTACGTTGTTTGAGATCCTTTCAAACAATGAATAGATAGTAAGTTCATATACTAGTAATGGTTTTTTCCAAGTAATATCATTGTCATGTCTGGACGATATGTTTGCATTCGTGGGATCATTAGCTGATCGTAAATGTCACAGAATTACCACAGTTCCAAATTCCAATATTTGTGCAGGTATACAATCCTGCCGTAGTTCATTTTTTGTTCTCACAAGCACATTTTGAAAATCGCACTCACTGATCCCCATTTCGTGCTCTGCGTCTCGATCCAACTTTTTGCACCACCCCACTTTGTTCGGACAGAGCTTTTTAAGAAAACACCAGAAGTTTTCTTAGCTTCAAGATGACTAAGACTCTTTGAAATATTTCAAATTATTTCCATGAGTCTTCTAATCCTTCTGCCAACAGAGCTGCCGCTTTTCTCTTGCGCGGAGAAGGGCATGACGCCATCTTGAACGCAGGGTCGAGACGGCTGCGTAGACGGTGAAGGTAATTGGAGCGATTTTCCAATCCTTTTCAGCTTAGCATCGCAAATATCACCTGTGTGAAGGTCTTCGCTGCAGCACGGCTGACATCACATACTCCAGAGTCCTTATAGGGCTGCTTTAAAACCAATATAAGTCTTTGCCCGCCTCTTGAAGAGAACCTTCCAAACCTGCAAGAAACACACTTGTTATAGAAAATACTATATCAGTAGCAGTATCATCATCATCATCATCATCATCATCGTCATCAACATCATCAGCATCATCATCATCATCATCATCATCATCATCACCATATAATAATAACACATTGGTATTTTTAACCATAATCATCATCTCTACATTGATACGGTCTAGATAGATTGAGACAATTTTCCAGATAAAGAACTAACCAGTCAAGAAGATAAATTCAAAGCACAAACAACACTAATTTACTCTATACATTAATCATTGTATTCAAACTGCAATTTATTTGAAATTTAACATCAAAATCAATAATGAATTGCCATAACACCAGAGTTTGAAATACCATTCACACTATCCTTTGTCTCGGAGTATTTCACAAACGTCAATCTCGTCGGAAACAAATGAAGCCACAAAATGACCTTTTCTAAACTCCACACATGTTTTGTTGGCTATAAAACACGGTGATACAATCAGAGTGTCGTGGTATCAGTACGATGCTTTAGAGTTCCTGATAGTCATCACTATCTGTAAGGACCTTCCCCAGCACCAGCATGATTTAAAGAGGGTGTGTCAATCAGGAGAAATCTTTGTTATGGAGATACCAAATACTTTTATTCCAAACAACCACTCAATCATTTAGATTAGTAATATATCTATGGACGAAAATAATGATTTGAGTGAAACTTATCTATTACTGAAATATGCACGAAATATGAGATTAGTCCCTAATTTTTATTTTTGGTATAGAGATTGGAAATGTTACGAATTATTTGTAAGATCGATATTCAGAATGAAAGTAAAAGACGCAAGATAGATCTATAGGGTGAGCTACGCCAAGATTTTGTCATTATTTTACACAAGTCATTATTACATATAATTGTCTCAATAACTTATTTCACGAGCTGTATATCTTTCACTTTAAAGCTGTCTAATTTTATAATTGTCACTTCAGTATTCATTATAATAAAACGTCTTGTATGTTTCTTTTATGCTACTAATTTGAAAATTATATTATAACATATAATCCTAGCCTAAAGATTTGCTCACTTAAACACAATATTAGTTTACAAAAATGGATAAAGCTATACTGCAACACGTATAGTACAGCCTAACAGTAATTGTCATAACAATCACTATTTTATTTAGAATATTATTTTTCAAGTAAGGTGGTGAATTGAAACAAATTAATGAATTATTTTGTAAAACACACGTATGTGTGTGTGTATGTGTGTGCATGTGTGTGTGTGTATGTGTGTGTGTATGTGTGTGTGTGTGTGTGTATGTGTGTGTGTGTGTGTGTGTATGTATGTGTGACATAGGTTTTAAACATTATCTTACCGTAAGAAACTACCAAATGTATACATATCTGATCGCTTATCAGTGAAGGACTGTTCTGAGGCAGTATGATGATTCTACCTGGTATTGATAGAGCGACAGGTATTTACTCACTGATTCAGTACGCCAAAGAGCGATATAGTGCCCGTAATACTACCCCATTGTTAGGCTGGCCTGACACAATGTACCGTTCATCGAAAACAGAAGTACGACCAAATGTGAAGAAACGTTTTTGGATTTCATGAAATTTCGACGCAAATATTTTTATTTAGATTGGCGTAGCAAAAATGTATGGGGTTTTACTATCATACAGACAGAGTATTGTTCGAAAAACATCTGGATCAATTTTATGACGGACCATGTTATTATAATGGTAATTTGTACAAAACATCCCTTTCCTTCTTAGACGTATTTGAGCTATTCGTTTGGGGGGAGAACAATATTTGAACAGGAAATTAATTGTTAATCTATTTTATTTAACTGTAGCTTCAAACTGATCTAACTCCGAGACCAGGAATGCCTTCCTTCCAACCTAGAAGCATGTCGTAAATTATCAGTTTTAATTCTAGCGACAACTACTACTAAGTATTCGACGTTATGCACATACATAAATGTATTAGAAATCTAATTAACATTTTACGTGATCATTAAAAATTTGCTTAGATTTCTAGTATGATTTTTACTTCTAATGTCGTCATTTTAAACACTGTACATATCCTGTATTACTGTTGGTTTTAGTCAGAGATGAACATGCATGGTATTGTATAGCTTTCCATTCTTGTACCTTCAGAAGTTCTATAGGACATAGACACGATATAGGCCGAGTCGTCAACAGACATGGGCACTTGTTCCTCATATCTGTCAGTGTTGTTGGTTACAAATAGTTTTAATTACTCAATTAGGTACACTATTTGTTAGTTAGAAACCGCTGTCAAATTAAAACGGCATGTTTCGTGTAAATAAATGTTTGTATGTTTCCCTTCAGAAGCCTAAGTGATGTAATCGACAAACTCCATGTCAATCACGACAGGTGAACATGTTCGTTCTAGACTTCAAACATATGTAGCGTGTCTACAGGGTGGTCCAGAAGAACAGACTATAGCTGAAGAATGAGTCTGTTGTCAACTGACTTGGTTTCTCAACCCGAGATTTGGTAGTACTGATATGTGTGTGTTCTGACAACAGTACCATTCCTTTAAATGCTATATATCGGTAGTGTTGAAATGGCGTACTACTGAAAATGGAATGTATTGTATTTCCCTGAATTTAGTAATATAAAGAAAATATATGTGTTTAGCCACCTGGAATTAATTTATATATTAATTTATAAATACGCATTTTGCCAATAATTTATTTTTATTTTTATGTGAACATCTAATTCTTGTTTTATAAGTGTTATTTTAAAACTGAAGCTGATAATCGGGTAATTAACTCATAAAACTCATATCCAATAAAGTATTCAAATGAATGTCTTACTTTTAAAGAATAGAGACATTATGAGTTTTCTTTTAGAATTGAATAAAATAAAGTAGTTTTTATCTGGAAAACTGTCTAGATCATACTGGATGACTGTCAAGACAATCAGCAAGACTACCAAGAAACCAGGGTATTGTTTCTCGACGCTCTCATATCCACTAAGTTCACGATCCCCATGCATAGAGATCCCTACGAGAGGCCTTATAGTCTGGTAGTAGATATATGAGACCTTCGAGAAACAATACAAAAGAGAACATCTCTAATGAATACAGTATAGATATAGTATGAGACCTTCGAGAAACAATACCCAAGAGAACATCTCCAATGAATACGTACCAGGCAAGGAAGTATGGCTTGGAAACTCCGAGCTGAGCCTGGGATCGGTGTATCTTGATCTACTGTGATCTGATGACGCTTTGCTAATATCACACTGTCCTGACATTGAAGTGAACTGACTAGACCGCATGGAGGGGTTCATGAGCAAGGATCCGTAGTTGGGCGAGAAGCGACTGGAGCTGGCCATGGAAGGGTAGGACAGGTCGTAGTGCATGGTTCTGTGGGGGTAGCTGTGAGCCTGAGAGGACAAGGGGTAGTGCCAGGGGTCCTGGTGGAGGCCGGAGATGCCGTGCAGGGACTGGAAGTAGGGGTTGGAGGACAGCTGGAAGTCGTGGTGAGACAGGCTGGGGGGCGGCTGGTAGGCGATGTTCCAGAAGGATGGAGGGAAGTTCCTCTGAGACATCAATGGACCATCTGGAAGAACAAGAGTCTGATTTAAAGGATGCGACATGAAACATGCTTAGTTGCTTTCTTAATTGTTTGTTGTTGTTGTTGTTGTTATTATTATTATTATTATTATTATCATCATCATCAGTAGAAGTATTAGTAGTAATAATAATAATAATAATAATAATAATAATAATAATAATAATAATATTATTAGTATTAGTATT
>JAUTBZ010119089.1:0-16298 GCA_032361785.1 Lepetodrilus galriftensis
GTTTGTTTTTCCGAGGTTATGTTATGAATATCAGGCTTTCAACGCAATTCATTGTGAAATATACGGGGGCGCTTAACGTTTTTCCAGGTGTATAGTTCAATGCATGTTTGTATCGTGGAAATGAGAGTCGCCGAGATATTTTAATACAGAAGGAAAGCATCTACTTTCCAAACAAAGTTGTTGAGCAATGCTTACCATAATTACAAAGTCTCATAGCCTATATGTTTGCCATAGACGGGATGCTGGCCACCGGTGTCCACAGTCAGTAGGCCTACGCTACATGAATCGTGGCGGATACAAATGACGTTTAACTTCTATGAATAACGTTAAGTGCTTTCACAGGCGCTAGGCATCTTCTCAGTATGGTAACTACTAGTATATTACTCACGAAGAAGATGCGGGACCTGGCGATACATATTGGCAATATGACATCTGCTGTTCAGTTATTTAACCCTCTCCATGCTGGAGACAACCGGAGATACCCTAAAGAGCAGCGACTGTGCTTAATCCAGCAGGGAGAGGGTTCAATTACATATTTAAGTATGCGACAATGTATAACGTAAAGTTTATCCTTTGCCATGGTTTAATACGGTTACACAAACGTATACATGTGTATATTCTCGACCAAACGGTCATTTAAAAAATAATATCAGAATTATATTGACATCCCATGGGCCCAGTGCTACATGTGTACCTTACTATAACTATAATATCTACGTCTACAGATACCAATGTGATTGGCCCAGGATAAGGCGAGAGAGCGAACGTTTCTCAGAACTAAGTACATAAGCATATATAAAGCAGTTAGTGGACTATTGCAACATCTCATTGATCGGTCTCACAACAACACCTACTAGACATGCAGCCTACAACACATTCATAAGATTACAGCCAACATTATCAGTAAATCATCTAAACAATGACATATTGGTTACCTGTACGATCCAGAATTGTCTTTAAAGTAATACTGTACAAGCATTATAATTTATACCTACAAATATCTTCATGGAAAATTGGAAAATAGAAAACTATAATATTCCGAATGCAACTGTTTGCTTGCAGCAAAACAATAAACATTTTGGAAAGTTGCATTCGCAATATTATAGTTTTCTATTATTTTTAACATTCACCAGCATGGAATATATATATATATATATAGGCATTTCAGTGCATTTAAGACATTCAACAGCTAAATATAGACACTATATATACAGTAAATGTAAATTAATAGCGGGATGCCATCATCTGAAAACCTATTCCGATTATCTCCCTTGTAGACTTCCACAAACAAACCCGACAAAGCATGGCTTACAAGAAGAAAAATACAAAACAGCCTAAGAATCGTAAAACAAAACAATTCCTTGTATTTGACGAGGAGTTAAGAGCGTGAGTAATGGAACCAGTAGAGTGTGTGAACTTCTTTCGATATGAAAGTACTGAAAAATTAGTGACAATCAAAGGTCTCCAGTTTTCGTGTACTGCTACTAAGAGTAGACGTGACCATGTCTATCAGCTGTTTATTCTCGGATGCATGCTGTTTCGCTTCTAATAACCGTTGTGCCTCCAGTCATTACGCTCACCAGTCATTACACCCCAGTTAATCGGCCTCTAGCCCATGACCGTATCACCACCACCATTTTTTTCCCGCAAGTGTCACCTATATTCGTGTCGTACTTTTACAAGTGTCACCCATTTTCGCGTCATATCGTTCTCCAGATGATAATATGGCTGTTCGATACATTATGACAAAAAAAAAAGAGTTTCGGGAAAAAATAGTTGGAACATACAAAAGTTGTTAGGCGAACATACATCTCAAGATTTTAGGTAGGGACGGAAATGTATATATGTAGGTGGGGTTGGCCCTATTTTATCGCTCAGCATAATCACTGCCCGGTGATAAATAGGGCCAAATAGGTAGGGGTGTAATGGCTGGGAGTAGCATAAACATGGTTGCGAAACATCTGTAACCCATTTTCTCCGATTGTTGATTTGTATTAACACTGAGTTTTATTGCAGAGATTACCTGACTGGCTTCAGGAAGAGAAAAGCACAGAGAAAGAAATATGGACAGGAACAGTTGAAGAAGCGGATGCTGGAAGAAAGGAAAGATTTGAAAAAACAGGTAGGAGATATCGGATGTATATCATTTGCCTGTAGGGTGGCAGTGACTGTTCCAGATCATGCTCTCACTTTCTCACTCACAATAATGTGGATGAACTGTCCGCTGTTGTTTCTAGACTTTATGACACAACGCCTAGAAACAAGTCATGGTATGCATTATTGTGAGCAGGTAAGTAATCTGGAATACCTGTGATATGGAACTGCCACTATACATGAGCAGTTGCCAAGACCATAATGGCATATGAGCCATGTTACTATTTTAGCTACATGCTGGCTCTATTAGAGCTACACTCATTCAATGTGACATTCATATTCTCCCAATATTTAGCAGCACTTTCCTACATTCTAGAAACTATTTTAAATGTCACTGTCACTGTGCCATCATATTTCTTGTCATTTGTTTACAAGCTAGTGGAAGATGATGTACAATTGTACAGAAACTCGTAGCCCAGAGGTTGTCTGTTACTAGGCGCGGGAGGTGATGAAGCAGCGTGCAGGTCGGCAGGAGAGACACCAGATGCCGGAGGTGGAGGACATGGTGGAAGCCACGCAGTTTGACCTGCCCCACCACACCGTCACCATCGCAGACATCGCCGAGGTGGACTTCGCGTCCGAGGGTGGGCTCCGTCTTGGACACAATGTTGTAAGCCATTTCTCCTAGTCTATACCGCTATATTGTGTAAAGTTTGGTAAAATGTAGTAAACCTTTCTCCTAGTCTATAAATGTTGAGTTATTATGTTTGGACACAATGCTGTATGCCATTTCTCCCATTCTATATATTGTGTAAAGTTTGGTACAATGTAATCATTGGATCATTGATAAGAAAAAGCAGTGAACATATGTTAGGCCTACTTCCATGTACAAATAAATAAATATATTGTCAATCCGACAATCTGATTGGTTCACGTGACCCCAAAACATTGCATTCATACTATGATGAACGAAATTGTCTTAGGCCAGGTGCTTGATTGACAGTTTACCGGTCGCGGCTAATGTCAATATCAAATATTACTACGCTGCGCTTGGAAGTTAAATGATTAAATATATACGCTTTTGTTATTTCAGACTATCAAATGAATGTATTCTCTACCAATGTGTTACGTAATTTATTTATAAGGATTGACTGTCATTTTCTTTACATTCATCGAGGTATGAACGGAAAAACCGATGTGCAAACTTTTGTATGAACCGCTTCGTATGACAGTCAATCCTTAATTGAATTGGATATACAGTATTTCTGTACAACAGGAATGAGGCATTATCAATAAGATTTTATTTTATACAAAGTCAAGTTGCTTTTTCATCCATAAGAGTGTTTTCCCCTATGAGTTCACCGCATCCCGCAGTCATTAATTGTAGGATTGAGTCGGATTGACTGAACTGTGCTTTATTTTCATAGCGGTATGAATATATACAGTAGAACTCGCATATATAACGTACTAATTGAGACCAGCTATTTTTGTCTGTTGTATGCAGTCTGTTACACGCATATACCGTAATTAGCGGTACCGGGACTTCAGATTCCGTATGTCATGAGGCGATTGTCCGGTTTATGCAAGGCCATGATATGCGAGGTCTACTGTAGTTAGATATGTGAGCATGTATTTGTTGAAATATCTGTTTGACAATGTTTAATTTGTCTGCTGTTCACATAAAATTCAATACATATTTGTCTCTGATTTGTGGACACAGTACGATAGAATACCGGTAACCAAATCCTTGTTGAAACTGAATCACTTTCGTGAACGAGTCAATATTACATGTTATTGCAGGCTGGTAGTGAAAGTGAGGACAATGAAGAATCTGGAAACAAAGAAGATAAGAAGAAGGATGACAAGAAGTTAGCTAGTCTTAAGAGGAAGTACGTACATGAACACAAGTTTTATCTGCCCTTGTAGCCAGGTTGTTTCTTTGGCTTCGGCTGTCAGCATAATTTACTACAGATCAGCTTCGTTCACCATATAACGTCGTAGGTCACAAATGTTGCAGATTCTATTTTTTCTATGTAGTTGATCTATTATAAAGTGTCTTGTCTATGTGATCTGCAGACATCATGGGATACAGGTAGTTATCTGTCAAGATTCTGGAGCATTTATAGTCTTCCACACAGTCAGTCTCGGGCAGTTAGTAGTAATAATTGTACATTGTGGTTTATTTATTTTCAGACTTCAGCGATGTGGAAATATAGAAAAGAAAAAGAAAAAGGGACCAAGCCATCGAACAAAAGGAAAGAAAAAGTTTAAGAAAAGGCAGCATTAGTCAGTTTGAAAATGAATTATGAGATTGTAAATATGACAAATAAAATACATTATACTCAGTACTGTTTGCCGTTTTCAGTTGTTTTGCACAATTATCTGCAGGTTTGTTTGAACATAATTTTTTCAAGATAAATGGGAACGGTTACAAGAAATAAGTTAAATCGTGGCCCTCTATTTGCCAGGTGGACTTTATATGCCCCCAAACGGTAATGTCAGGATAATATTAGCTTGAAGCATTATACAGCATATAAAGCATGGCTGAGGGCACATTAACCCCAGTAAAAGTGGAACAATTTGAGACTACTTTCAGTATAGGATACCATCTTATTAATATACTATTACGGACGTTACGATGATATCAGACTTAAAATAAAGCACAAATTGCACGTCACGACACACCTTGTTCCATGCACGGTGCATGAACATGCTGCATGTGCTGCTGCTAGATAATTGTTTCAAAAGACGTTATGAAGTTTGGTTGCATTCTTTGTATCCTGCATAGCTCGGGTGGTAGAGCATAGAACTCGTAGTCATAAGCCTTGAGTTCGGTCCTGACTGGAGTCAAGATATTTTTCAATGTGCGAGTGGTGGTACACTGCAATTTGAAATGTTCCAAGTCCACACTATCTCAAATGATGGATTTCAAAATTGTACATTCCTGAATAATAATAAACTAACTACATGTGAAGAAAAAAATAGACAGATACCAATGGGAAAAAATGGCGACTGTATTTTAACTCGAGATAAATTGTAAATGTACATGTATAGGTGCCTTGTGTGGAACTCGACCACGGAATCACTTGTATATAATTAATCCATGGTACACTACACAATGCAAATTTAAAAAAAAACATTCACTGAAAAATCTGAATTATTTTAAATTGGAAAATGTTTTGTTTTGTTACTTTTGTATTTGCACATTACTTGTCATAATTATTAATAATTGTTGCAACTTATATTTGATATTAAAGAAATATGCATGTACCCCTGCAAGGCTATAATTTACTGTGTTGTTTTCAAACACATTTTACTTTATCCAATCTTTCATCACGACCTTGTGGCTTTCTGTATAGTTGGTCATCAGCTCATATGTCACTGAAACAGTTCCAATCACCGTTTCTTACCGAAACAACACAGGACATGCTGCACTGTAATATCAATACCTTTATTGAAGAAAAAGCTTCAACATACATGACACTAGCAGCAAAGAAAAGAAATAAACAGATGAGACAGTCACACTTCAGTTCAGGGATAGAGTAAGAACATGTGTCAATAGTTCAGTCAGTACCATATTGTAGCTAATGTGTGAAACCTTTCTATATTGTAACCGTAATACTGTTGGAGATTTAACTTGTGAACTAAATGCATTGCCTTTTAGGTTACAATATTCACACTTGAGTCTGTTGCAGCTTGCTTCAAGACGATTGTGACCAACAGTGAGGTTCACCAGAACTGGACGTACCTAACGTGCATTTCACTTCCAGCTAGAGCTGTGATAAGAGGCCACTATCGTGCAGGCCAGCTGTCGTAGTGACCTCTATCACAGCTAGATCAATGAAGATGCTACGACGTTCTGGGCACTATTTGGTAGAGCCACATGCTTAGTTGGATTGAGGTGCAGCAGCACGTCGTGGCCAGTTTGTGGGACACCCAGCCCTAAGAAGACGATATTGTGACAGCTGGCATTCCAACATGCTGCTAAAGGATAAATTATCTTATTCTTGATTTGTATCACCAATTAGGTTTAGATTCACAAAATCACTACCCAATATTCCTTATAACAATTCAGATTGACATTTACAAACTGAATATTGTGACCGTCTTGCTTGCATTAGTTACATTTGCAGGTATCTTGGTACGTTAGTATTCATAGCGCAGCAGAAGTGCCAGTGGATAACCATTGCTATCAAACATTATTAGAAATGGTTTAATGGAGAAAGTAATCTGGGTATCTGCACATTATGTTGTTAACTTGAAATAAAGAGTAATCAAAAAGTTTTGATAATACTACTTATTACTAGATACCAAGACATATTTCCAAGAGATATTTATCAACACCAATATCTGTGTAATACACATTCTGTTGATCACTGAAAACATGATGATGTTAATGCATACACACTTACTCAATAGTAGTAGGTCTATGACATGGGATATGTTAGCATGGGTTCAACATTACAGATTACAAGCAAACCCCAACAGTGTTTAGTAAAGCCTCCAAAGTGACTAGATGAATGCACAAGCACTTGTAGAGCAGATACAGCATGTTCAACTTCAAAATATCTGTTTTTAAGCAAACTATTTAAAATATTTAAAAAATGATTCACAATCGAAAGAGTGAGTTTGATCAAATGTCAGGATATATAATAATCTGCAAATGATGGTTGTTTGAAAAGTACAAGCAGAAAACTCTACAATACTCAGATACTATGATATGCAACCTACTGTGACAGTACTCTAATAAGGAGTCTCAGAATTCTCTATTGAGAGGTAATTAACCAACAGATTTCCAGTGCTAAAGTGGAGCAACTGTATTAGAAAAATTGCTAAAATACCGCATTTTCAAAATACTCAAATGCAATTGGCTGGCGCATGAGTTACAAATTGACACAATATGCCAGCCAATAAAATCTGCATATTTGAAATATTAGGCACCATCCAAGTAGGATATAAAGAAATACCCAAAAACTACTACGTGTGGAACATACGAATATGATAACATTTTGAATTGGGTTGTTTTTAAATAACTGAATGCCAAATTCTGCATTTACGGTAATAGTAAAATTGTTTTACTAATATCTATTATTATTAAGTTTTGGCTTTGAAGTCGGACATACTTGGTCTGCTCTACAAGCCACTGTAGAAAAATCGGGATGCACACTGAAAACGCAAAACTTGAGATTATTAGTCACTTACAAAACAATATTGATTAAAAACTCTTTGATATGCAACATCCAGAACTAATGTATACAGTAAGCAATGTTCACAGAGAATATCCACAGTAAAACTGGCAATATTATATACTCAGAATTGCAAAAATGTACACATTCTGGTACTAACATACTTGTATTTATATTTTACAACTCTTGAACTTTGAGTACATAAGCATTGTAAAGTGACCTTCCAAATCTTATGAAAATATTAAATAATGAATTGCATTAACATCAATCTTCCAAACCATAGTGAAAGGCTCCGAGTGGTTCACTTGTTAGACGATACAGGTACCAGTAGGTTCAGCTCCACAATCTACTAACGGACCAAGTCTCGTCTCAGTCGCTGTTTTGATTATATTCAGGTAAACAATATTCTTAGTTTCATATAACTAAACCTTCGAAAGAGAAAAAAGAAACAAATAATTGTAAAGGAAATGTCATTACAATATTCCATAAAGTGACTAAAGTCATATTCATAGAGCAAGAGTGATATAATCTGTATCCGACATCACGGTTTGTATACATTAAAATACATTCCAATATAGAATCTACAGATATCTAAAAGTGTTCATACTAAATGTACTGTCATCAAATTAATCAGTATTTTGTTTCAATCCCAACCCAGTTAAATATTACACGGTAGTAAACTTTTGAATAAAAAAAATCATAATAAAATCACTTAGATTATTATATATTCAGTACACAATCCTTCACGAGATAGTTATTTTCTATACAGTGCTATGTACACATCTCTCAGGAGTACCGATACGTCTTGCAATATCCACAAGTACCACAGGATATGTTGTAATTGAAGACAGAAACTCGAGAAATATCAAATACTTTAATGTAGGAACCACCACTCAAATTGTCACTCATTCCTTCTCTCATACCCACCTTCCACATATAGCAACACTAATACTGTAAAGATTGAGACCATACAGACATTTTCAAAACAAATAAATTACTTTTACTGAAAAAATCTGATATGCAATATTCAATAAAACAGTAGCATTAACTGTATGTAATGTTATTTTCTGTGAAACTTTTTGAAAATATTTTCTAGATCGTTACAATTACAATCCATCAGTACTAGGAACACCATAGCGATTTGCAATACCACAAACCAATATTAATTAAATTTGTAAACTATTATAATGGATGTGATGCACAGCTCCATCAGGTTATTGTGACAACACTGAGAACAGATGATCATGCAGTATTCACTGAGATAAAGTACAACATGCAATTACAGACTGAGATGAGTATATTATGCCAATAGGTGTTAATGGGCTTATAATCATAATGTTATGTATAAAGGACTAATGTGATCACGACTACAATGATAGACTGTAGCAGTACAGTAATTACCAGTAGCGCAATGCATAAATTCAAACCTCACTTTCAAACTTACAATTTTACAAATAACCACATTAAAAATTAATAAAGCATACTAGTATTTAATCTTTTCAAACAAGGTCTCACTGTATTGATATTGTAACTTGCATACTGCATCTATTGCCCAAATAATATGTTAAAACTATGAGTAAATGAGACACAATGTTGTGTAAGTTGGTTCGGAAATAGTTATCTCCCCTGCATGCTGTTCAAACATGGGAGGCATTTTGTGAATCACACTTGCCTCGGGCCCCGCTCCTTAGAGAGCACTACACAGTACTCGCACAGACAGGTGACGTCACTCCAGTAAGCTGTACTGAATGAAAGGAACGACTCGCACACATCTCGCACAAGCAAGATGGCGGCAAACAGTTACCTTAGATATGGTGACGTCATGGTACTTTTTCTGCACCTACCGATTACACGTTCCTTTGATAAAAGTGTCTGTCAAGCGTACTCTAACAGCGATTCAACTGCAATAAATTTTGTTTCAGACAATTGTCCCGAATGACCAAAAATTAGTAAAAGAGTATTTTAAACATGACATTTCGGACATTTGAAAAATAAATCGGCATATTGACGATGGGCAGCAAAACCACCGTCTAGACAGTGTGCTGGGCTCAAAGGAACGTACCATAGTAGTTGTATTAGCTACTCTTTCAATTCCATTGCGTCATTAAGAACATTAAATACAATAACTTCTCCAATATTCAGTACAACTATTGAAACAGTGGAGTGAGTAAGTGAGATATTGTTTTTACAACGCAGCAGGATTTGTTAACCCATGCGCGACAACAACAGTGGAAGAGCACATGAAGACTCAATATTCACATTCATACATTATGGCAAGTACAAAGCATTATTGTTAACAGAGTCAGTCTACATGTCCACTGGCGGTGATACCCTGACACTTATACCCGGACACTTACGTGTTAATCTATGTTGCACCAGACCATAAGGAACTTGACATTCAATGCAAGTCGTTTCTGTTTTATACACCTCATAGTGTAAATCTAAACTTTAACATATGCTACATATGGACACAAAAGCAGACATTCACTATTGTTTAGCCAGACCAATTTTGTTCCTTGTGAAATGCATCTGCCAATCTGTTACCAGTCACAAAAACATTCCACAATAAAGATTACATAAAATTCTGTACAAAAGTTCAAATTCAATCATTTGAATTTCCACTATAAAAAATGGTCAGAATATTACAGTATGGAAAGTTAGCTAGTCTAAAAGTATGTATTCTTAACAAAACAGTGCAGCTTTGACAGATGAACAATTGATGAAAAAGACATTTTAATCCTGTGCATCGAACATGAGTGAATGTCAACAGCTACTGCTGACCTGTTTATGACATCTGTCTAAGCCATCTAGGAGAAAAGCAGAGGATATCTGGCCCCTGTTTCACAACGGCCTCCCAAAGTTAGCAGCTCCTAAAGTTATGATCCAGCTTATCACCAGGTAGATGCCAATTTAAGAAGGTATATGACTTGTGATGTGGTCATGAAACACTTTACGAGGTGACAACTCAGGTTAGGAGCTCCTAACTAGTTAGGACACCATCGTGAAACGGGGGTCAGGAGACAAGTGTGGTGTCCACAGACGAAGGTGCTTGCAGTTAGTCTTATTTCTTCACCCACCAAATCAAGTCACATTTTGCAAGACATTGAACTGCTACAGTATAATATACACTGGTCTGGCCTTGATATGAAACATTTCTGCAAATAGTATAACTTAATGTGACGGAATGCATTGGTTTTATAAACCTAGCAGTCCGTCAAGAAAGCGTAGTTTAGAATGTCAACATAAATTCCAAAAGAGGATAGAGTAGACAAGTGTCTACACAAGTCTCACAAAAGTAGACAGCGTAGTGTAGATACTACTAAACCCCAGAGGACATGAGTTCATTAGACGACCTGTTGTAATATTGTGAACTTTCTTCTTTCTCACAATTCCTAAACTTTCACACATATTTTACATTTGGCTGCAATGAGTACTCCCTGTATATGACAACCATTACAATTCAATATTGTGCAAGATTCAGTTATTAGGATCCAGTGTTATTTTACAATATACAATATGTACAACTATTCACTAAAAGCATGGGAATACATATGCATTATATCATACACTTTCTACACAAACAAAGAAACATATTCCAGTAAAAGGAATTAATTCAACATAACATAATCATAGACAAGCACTCACTAATGGTATAAAATACACTTTTTAACTTGTTGCAGTTTCAGTGTAAAATCTGAAAACAGCTAGAGAACCTTCTTTCAACTGGTTGTTTCTATACACGCAGAACACCATGTCTGGTCAGCATGGGGAAACCGTGACAAGCTTTCTAATAAACTGCTTTCATCTGTAGTTCTGGGACTTTGTTCTTTGGCAAACTATTGTTTAAAACTTCTGTGAACAAAAGGAGCGAACTAAACCTGGGCTAATACAATGCACTGTGTATTAACTAACCAGATGATTGCACCTAGTTCTGGAAGTAAAGTGTACGCCAAAATCATACTTCTCGTCTCTGTCAATAGATTTTGAAAAAATTATCATGGCAACCAAAGAATGCCAGTCATCCAATAGTTTACCAATGACCGACACTGCATGACAATAGTAAATACAAAATAGTAAATAGACCAGTAAGGTTAGTAATGCTAAAAATCTCAAAAGTAAATTTACAACCAAATGATCATTTGATATCAATTCAAGAAATTGCATAAAATCTTGGCTGTATTATGGATATGCTTAGAAATCAGTAAATGCCAAAAAAACTTTCAAAAATAAAACCAGACGCATCTCATGATTACTGGCAATGTACAAAATATATAAACCAAAACAGAAAGCAGTAGTATTTTGTAAGATCACACACACAGCAGCTCTCGATCCATGCACGTATTGCTCTGTTCTACAATAACTCCTGGCTACGAGGGATCACACACGAGTGCTGTCAAACAATCATGGTCAAATTTACAGAAATACATCGTAACATTATTTCTAAAAAACAACAACACATTAACATCCTAATAACACTGAACATGGTTGTTCTCTCCAGCTGTGAAGCTAAAGCCTCAACACAAACCTCTGTACATTAGTTCCTACGTCCTCAAACTTCCAATACTAGTTATTACTACCAAATGCAGTTACGTGATCACGACTTTATGGACATTTCAGATCACTTTCAATTGACACTGGGAAACACTGATCCTTACAGACCTAGTACATAATGACCTACGTAACTGTGTTAATCACTTGATAACTAGACAGAAGACCAGATTAACATCAACAACATTCACAATTTGGGCTGGTAAAAATGGACTTGGCACTTGGTGTATACTAAACGCAACTTGCATGTTTTATAAATGGTTAAAGGAAATGTAATGAGAATGATTTTGAGAACGTATTAAATATGACTTTCTGATCATCTGCAGGTCACATCACCGAAGCAATACAATAGAAATGAGTACTGTGTGCAGGAGACACAGTTGCTGGTGGCGGTGTTATTTCATCCGGACGTACGCGGCTGGGAACACCCCTATCACCCCCAGGAGTTCCCCCTTCCACCAGTTCTCATCCACTTTGTCTATTAGTTTAATAACATCCTTCTTCTTGAATGCCAACTCGTCACTGCCTTCAGGTGCAAAGTCATACAGGGCCTCCACAAACTGAAACAGAAGCAGGTAAATTGTACCGCCACTCATTAAACATGTACACATGTAACTGTCACTCAATCAACACACACATGTAACTCATTCAACACACACATGTAACTCATTCAACATACACATGTAACTCATTCAACATACACATGTAACAGTCACCCATTCAATGAATGAACGAATGATTGTTTTACGTCACAGGTCACCCATTCAACATAATTATTTAATTATGTTTATGAATTTGGGCTTAGAATGACTTTCACTAAAATCACAACTTGACAGTTAAGGCAGGAGGAAACCCGCATTATACTGTCAGCCATTCAACAGGCATACACTGGCAGAGTAAGGTCTAGGATATCTGATGACAATATTCAGTGGTGAGGACGATATTGTCTAAGGTAAATTACCGCAGATATGCCTTGAGGCTCCATGTCCTTCAAAACTATTGTCTGTGTTCGACTGACTGATGACGTCCGGTGGTAGTCGATCAACTCATTTAGTGATGAAAACTTGACCACCCACAGAAAATACTTTCCATTCCCATCCCTCAATACTTTGAAGTGCTGGACACAATTTTGATATCTATGAAAAATACAAACAATTATTAGATTATTTTGTATAACATTAAACATAAGCAAGAGATTGTTAGCAAAAAATTATACTGGTGAAACTTATCGAGAACATTGTCACAATACAGACAACAACAACACATGAATTTTTTAATAAAATGACATAGCTCCAATCTGTTAACTGTGTCAGTTCTTAGATCTACTCGATGTATGGAGAAAATACATTGTTCTATGTTAATTCATGCCTTTCGTCTAATGAATATAAACATGTCTCATTACTGTCGCTACTGGTGTAGTCTTATAGCCATACTTACTTGACTGATATTGAGAACTCTCCCGGATGACTCTCGCTGTTTCGTACTAGGAATGCTCCGTCAGGCTGATTGCCAGTCAGCAGCATTTCCTCCGCCTTCACCCGCGATATCTGACCTATATACCACCTACAAACACAAGAGGTAAATTAAATAGCATGTAATTATGAAGTATTATTATTATAAATAGTAGACCATCTGCAGATTGGCCTGATCATGATGTCAGTCATCACATGCAACACACATTAACTCTTTCCATCCAGCAAATATGAATAAAATAAGAATAAATTAACAATAAATGTTTCCACATCAAATACACTGATTTATCATTAAATGATGCATAAAATGACCATTTTACAAAATGTAAAAATAGTTAAACATGGTGAAAAAGCATACCTAGAGACCATGTATTTAACAGATGGTGTACTCACGGGTGAGGCTTCACTTCTATGTAATTATTTGGTATATAGCCTTCAACGCCATTTAACTCAGCCTTGTACCAGTTCTTGTCCTCATCTGTTCGCAATACCTAAACAGAAGACAATAACATGTTTAGAACACATTTCATGGATTGAGTCAAAACTTCATATTCTACACAGGAGTATGTGCAGGTTCTCTCACATATTTATAAGCAACAATTAAACATACAGTATTACAAATAGCAGGTCAGGGCTGGCCGCAGTTTGAAGTGAGTCCTTCCAAGTAAGTACCCGTACACACCATGCTGATGTATGTGACCAAGTAATAACCAGACGGCCCGATCTATTTCTCGTAATGTTAAAGGTATCCTACGGGTGAGTAGAAATTTCTTGTTTTGTTATTTATATAATTATTCGGGCGAGTATGTTTAAAAGTTAAGTTCCAAACCAGAATAACCACAAATCCCATAGGGTGTTACTGTGTCCAAAGTAGTTCTCTTGCTTTCAAGTTCAACCATGTTCAATAAGGCCAAAATGCTCTTGGCAGCTATTTTTATAATTTTATGTAAATATTGGCTGCTGAACTCGGATCGGTGACAAATGTCATGTAAAAAAAATGGTCTTTCCAAAACAAACATGGAGACTTGAAGTAAAATGGTTATTGAATCTATTGGGATCTGTCTCATACTTTTGTTACTTAACTTACTGGTGGATTATTCAGACAAGATACAGGGCTCAATTTAGCAACTAATTTGGGAGCCATGGCGACCTAATTTTGCATTTGGCTACCAATATTAGTGTTTCTGGCTATGTAGGAGCCAAATGGCTCCTTGGAAAAAATTGTAACTTTGAGGCCCGAGATACGTAAAAATCTTTTCTTTCTACGGAAGTCCAGTTGGATTAATGACATGTACTTTTCGAGGAGAATTTGAGATTTGGTGTGGTGTTGTCTCCCGCAGAAGTTGGCTGCGCATTTTGCTACATTAGCAGGTATGGGACAAGTATGGCCGGTGAAGTGAGTACAGCTCAGCATAATCACTGGCCGGCGATAAATAGAGCCAACCCATTAAATTTGGTAGAGAAACAGAGATCAACCCATTTGGTAGAGAAATGAGAAAAACAACTTGGCCCCTGTCCTCCACTTACGAATCGCCACTTTATGCAATGTAAACCAAAAATTGGCAAACTCATTGAATAATGTTGTGAGTATAAATTCATTGAATATCCTTGTGAATATCATTTTATTGCAGCAGCCATTTCATTGGTATTCCTGGCGATCTTTGAACAGAACAGGCCCAAACTGGGGATATTTTAATGTTTTCGTCAATCGTTATCGTATGAAATCGCTAAAAAGATATATGTCTCGATAGTCTATACTATTTCTGTTAATAAATGACAATATGCGCAACAACAAGGATATAAACTAAGATCGGAATTAACTCATGTAATGTGCCTATGCATTTAGACGTAGTTTTAGGTATGTCTAATTGGTCACCGGAAAGACGGAAATGCCCTCTTTAAAAATCAAAACAGAGACGAAGTGTCAAGTCTATTCACAACAGGTGTCAATTTAGGCTTGTACCAAATGCAACATCAATAATGTTAGGGTCAAATGCATGATAAGATAGTGTCTACAAACAGCATTTTACCTTCAGTATACTTCCTTTCTTAAAACTTAATTCGTCTACAGCTGTTTGGTTGAAGTCGTGTTTTGCACATGCTTCCATGTTGGAAAACACTGGCTTGTGGGTAATAATATTCTTCCGCCGACGTAATTAACTTTTTTTTATCTAAACTGTCCAAACTAAAGCATTATTAATTATTAAATTTGCTACTCATTATTATTTAGCAATGCAATATTATATTCTTATAGGTTGCATTTGATTGTGACTTATAGGATTATAGAACTATATTATTTATGAAATAGTTCGTAGATGCTGCGTTTTGACGATAGGTCAACAAAGACTCTGAAAACATAACACAGTACACGACATATACATGATATAGGTGCTTGATATATGCAAGACGTGCACGGAAGGTTTACCTATATATTTCGAACTGAGACTACTTGATTTATCCACCCACAAATTGTTATTTACTGATGTACTTATTCCCCAACAATCGATAGCTATAATTAAATATATACAAACAAAATCATATCTTATATGAATAAATTAAGGGAACGTTCAGCTAATTATCTTGTCTTTGATGCATCAACTGATCTATAAAGGAATTCTAAGAAATTAGTCATTTCACTTTGAATTCTACTAGTGTAACCTGCAGCACAGCACAGCTAAGCTTGTAAAATAAAAGTTTTCCTGTATAGTAATAGGCCCTATATATATATATCCCCAGACTAGCATGCAGCAGTTCACACTATACATGTCAGCTAGTCTAATTTCTAAGCTGGCCACTCATCATTTGAATGATATTGTGATATATTGTGATATAGTCTTACTCAGGCCTACCTATATAAAACAAATATGTTAAAAGGTATGGCATAGTTTCTGGCTAAGCTAGATAGTTTTGAAATATAGGTCAACATTTAAAGGATTTCTTCGGTGCCAGAACAAGTTGCTTCTAATCAATTATATATGTTGAAAATAGATATATAAAA
>JAUTBZ010119200.1:0-16297 GCA_032361785.1 Lepetodrilus galriftensis
TTCCCTTATATCTAAATTCAGCAAGTACGTTTCAAATATGTATTCTGTATACATACATGTATATAGCTTACTATTATTACATACACTTTTATACCAGGGTTGCTGATTACAATATTTCATATGCTATCCAAATATAACCCAAACCATACTGAAATAACAATCTCTTCACATCGGTTACCCATGTATGTCTATTTACAGTATCCAGTGCTTTAAACATGTAGTAACATTGCTTGGGATATCTGTCATCAGACATGCACAATAATTTACACCAATAGTTTATACAATGAACATGACATGAAATGTTCAAAGACTCTCTACCACACTCTCCAAGGGCAGCCACAATTGAAACATGATTACCAACGTGTATGACAAATTTGCAAAATGTTGCATTAACAGATTCAATAGCAAAAGAAGGAGAGTCCCACAATTTCTGAAGTATATACCGTAATATTATTGGGTTTTATTTGAGTATCGAACATTTTAAACAATACATTCGTTGGAATGTTCTTGAACGTAACTGGATCTGTTTAATATCCTTATTGGCTTTAGATAATAATGTACGTATTCCCTTCGTCCAAGAAAGCCTATTCGAAAATATCAAGTCAAGATAATTATAATAAGTAGAAATTCTTACTTTTTCATTTCCATAATTCCGATGTTCAATCGATTTAAGCGTACCGCCATTTCTAAAGACAAACACTTCTGTTTTGTCCAAGTTAACAAGAAGACCCCACTTGTTACAAGCATTATAGACACTATTAGAGTATGTTATTTTTCCTCTGTAAACCAAACACAGAGTCATCAATAAGTCATCAACACATTAATATATCAAGATAATCCTGTCCAACAAATATTCCTCTCACATCCGAGGCCTGTAGCATATATTCTAATTCAGCGACAAATAACGAGAATAATAAAGGACTTAATATACATCCTTGCTTTACACCACTTAAGGTATTAAAATATTGTGTTGCACGAGTGTTAGATATTTTTGCTGCAGCCTTGACACTTTTATACATACTTGCTAACACATAAAATATTTTACCATGTACATGTATTCCCTTTTGTAAAAGTACATAAAGCAATAATTTCCTGTTGACACAATCGAAGGCTTTCCTAAAATCTACAAATAGACAGTAAAATCTACCGCCCGACTTTGACAAGTATTTCTGGGTTAAGACCTATAATGTAACACTATTATCAACTGTATACTGTAACCCGAACGAAATCCTGCTTGAGATTCGTGTATTGTATCATAGGCATCACACAATATGTTTAAACGAACGTTCAGAATTGATACGTTATTGTTCTTATGAAGGAAAACGAATGTTCTGGCTTCTGCATTTTGATATCCAATAGCAAAAATAGCTAGGGTGTAGCTAGACTATGTGGTGGGGGTGGAACGCCCTCTTATTAATAAGCGACATTGTTTTCTTTGCAAAAATTGCAATAGGAACATCGACACAGGGGTAGAAATAAGTGTACATTTCCAGATAGACTAGAAGGGTACTATTCTGGAAACTAGAGTGACCTCCTAAAAATCTGAGAGCCCTTAATTTTAATTAAAACTTAAAATTGTAATAACATTTTATAAAAGTCGCTCAACTTTTTCAAGGTAGCTTCAAGATGATTCTTGTAAAGAGGGACGTTTCTTGACAATAATTATTTATAACAGAACAACATTATGTGAGTATGTGCTTATGTTTGCTTTATAAACTTTTATTTGTTTATATTCAGCAGAAGAGAACGGACTGTTGAAAATCAGGAGGCCAAACGGACATGTTAGAAATGAAGTTGGCGTGCCCGACAATGATTGTATGTGCCGTTGGCACGCGGGCAGGCGTTATTTCTACACTGTATAGTCTGCATGCAGTCGACATTGTATACCGTTTATCTATATAATGTACTTCTATGGTTCCGCTATATTATACATGTATATCAATGCATATTGTTATAGTAACCAACATGTGTACACACTCTATTTATCATGATTTGCATGGCAAACTGAATACTTAGTAGATCCACTTTGTTAAAGCTTGATAGTAATATTGACAACAATACTAACGGTATTAACTTGTTCCTATATTAGCTGGTAGGACTATGTCAACTGATGAATTATTTCCATGTTCGCGTAGGCCTGCATTTATTTCTAAATAGTGGGATGATAGCAGTAACTGTTTAGTAATAAACTATGGCCAACATTGTTCACCATTGGTGATATGTTCCATATTATAGCAAGAAAGCTCTTATGTTGAAGACAATCGTTCTTAGTCTAGAAAGTGTCAGAACAGTTTTCTTACAATTAATACAGGCGCTAATAATATCAATATACTAAAATGTGCAGTTGACTTGTTTTTAATGCCGAATAAATTGTCTTAAAGTTATGTATGTGTAACTTATACTAGTAAGATATATTTGTGTTTCTGCGCATACGTATGAAAACATTGTTTCTTAGGTAAAGTAATACAGGTTTATGTGTTTGTTTTGTGTGGTTACATTCTGGAATATATAGTATGGTTCTCAGAAAAATATGTTGGAGTTGTTAGATATTAGCTTCACGGGAAGACATGGATGCACTGACAGTACAAACAGGGCAACTGTTTTACAGAGAAACATAAATCACAAGTTATGGTGTTGTGATTAGTTTGTAATACTATGGTGCCAATGCATTAATTACTAAAGCAGCATAATGAATAATGTTTCAGCATGTTCCAAAACTGTACGTATTTTTGTATTTAATTAGCTTATATTTGTGTCAAATTATAAGTATGATAGCATAAACAATATTATATTTTCATACTGAAATTCATTGAATATAGGCTACGTTACAATGAATAATGTACATTTCAGTTATAAAATCATCAATTACAAGGAAATATGGATTCAAAGTATGGCAATTTCCGATCAAGTTAATGATGGTTGATCAATCATAAATGATTTACAATCATGAACAAACTAATCACAGCATTAAATAAACACTCTCATTCACGCTATCTTGATTTAGACATGAAGACTGTCAGAAAGAAATATATAAATAGAAGTTGGAAATGTTGTTTCTACCTACATTCGGTTGGCGGAAAGTAATATTAATTCGAGATTGCAGAGCTATTTCATCATCCAAGTGTTAATTGTATGTTATTATGTAACGTATAATTCAGTAACGTACATTTCTAAACTGTGGTTTATTTGTGCTATTGACATTTTAAATATACAAATATATAAGCCACTCATTGTAGTGTGATGTAAGTAGTAATCGTAATATAGAGGGCTCTAACAGCTGTCTAAGAATGATAGTTTTATCGGATCCGATAGTGACTCTACAGATCTAAAGTGTTTGTTATATACGTATATCTGGCGTTAAATAAAGCTTCTTCTTGTTCTTAGTTTCTGTACATGTACATTTCAATTTTAAAATTACGGTAATGATCAACATAACAGCAATCATGAAATGAGTAAGACTTTCCCCAAGGTGTATTAAATCTTTATATTTATTGAACATGCATTTATCTTTATTTTGTTGGGGTTTTAAAAAACAACATTTGAAGGCGATATGTTACGCTATAGCTTTAAGATATACTAGTAGTCACTGTAACATATATTTCCACTGTCCTTTGGACACACATTATATAGTCCTATATATGATGATAGGCCTATACTGAAAACGTATGGGGATGTATATCAGAATAATTTACATGATTAAAATAGAGCTAAAGTTGAGTACTAATATATTGTACTAGTAAAAAATTTATGTAATAATATAGGTATTGCATCTGTAATAAATTATCATATTCACTGTAAGTTGGACAGTAACGTACATTTCAAGGTGAAACTATGTAGGTCCTAGAACAAAACAGTGCAAGAACTCGAAATCGGCATTGGTAGTTTCCACCAAGTTAGCACTTCATATTTACTCATGATAAGAATATAGGGTAAAGCATTATTTTATTTCTGTTTGAGGACAAGATAAGAACGAAGGATACTCAATATATCGACATAGTAGAGCGAATCCTGTCGAAAACCGAGGCATTGTAAACATTACTTCCGTGTACTGGCGGAAACTGTTTGTATGATAGCGCCCCCTGACGGATTTTAAATTAACGCCATCTTTGTCAGATAGGATCACTCAAACGATCTCAGAGGTGTTCTAATCACTAGCCATCCTCCAAAATACTGTGCCTTTGTAAGGGTATCCGCCATGAGTGGGGGAATACCATACCTAGGCAGTAGAATCAGCCTAATTTCAAAAGCTGAAATACGCTACGAGGGTATTTTGTATACAATCGATCCCAATGAATCGACGGTTGCACTCGCGAAAGGTGAGAACCAAAATAAAACAATAGATAAGTTTAGCAAATGCAAGTTGAATATGACAATTGCACTGTAAGGCATAGCCTGCAACGTAAAACGGTATATTTGCAACGTACATGCAAAGTCATTGTTCCGAATTTGAGAAAGTTTGGCCTTCAAACAGTCGACAAAAGTTGTCGTTCGTCTTTTGTTTACATCCACCTGCTGATCCCCTCTATGCTGTAATATTATCCTCATTGACAGTTGCACCTTCGCTTTTAAAGATATGACAATATTACATCGTTACCAGTATTCAACATATCTTAATGCAACAACTGAAATTATGTCATTGTCTACTACAGAAGTGACGTTAAATTGGTAAACAAAGTTGTTTGGTGTTCTGTAAAGTTGAATCTCCATACAAACTAGTACCAAAGAGCTGAAATATTACAAATCAACTGAAGTTTTTAGTTGAGTAAATGGTATTTTATAGATACCAAATTAACCTCTGGTTTGTTACTCGCAAATTTGCAACAAAAAATGTGAAATCTGAAAGATTGCTAATGAATAGTTTAGTTATATTCAACTAGTTCAGCACATTTAAACTGTTTTCTCCAACATTATTATTATTATTTTATTTCAACTGACTGGGTACGCATATTTAAGTTCTAACACCACAATGTTTTCATAATAAAGTAGGGTCATCAAATGGACCATTTTAGGAGTATTTTAAATGCCATTGAGGGACAGGATGTAGTGCAGTGGTAGAACGTTAGACTTTGGAGCCAAAGGGTTCTATGTTCAAATCAATGTTCATGAAAGTTACTGGGACATTTCTTGCTCGATATTGATCAGGTTCAGTACACTCCCAAATTGGGTCATGTTACCGTATTGGGATATCAGTAAGGTAGCAGTAAGGGTGGGTCTACTTCGATGCAGGGTTGAAGCTAAATGTAATCATTTATATTTTACTGCGCTTCTAATAGATTAATAATTTACGGAAGTACTCGCTACCTTCGTAATGCAACAATGTATATGAAACGTTGCAAAACCCTTTGGCGTGAACCAAGCCGAAAATAGCGCAAAATGACCCGAGATTTGTGTGAACCAACCCATAAAATGTGGCCCAGCACGAAAGAACGATGTCTGGTCTGGCGTGAAGTGGTTTTATCGCGAATTGACACTCCTCCATAAAAATGCACAAGTGGGGACGAAATGAATCTGGTGCAATATTCTGGGGACAAAACGTCTTTTCAATAGGGAAAACATTATTATTGCCTTTCGTTTACAAGGTGCAAATTTGATTTAAGACTGCTCTCCTAGTGTTACTATGGTGTAGGTCAGGAAATACAGAATATCTTTATAAAATTAGAATTGTTGTTCCGTTTTGTTTATAAGTTACTTTATTCTAACTTATCTACTTTCAGTGAGGTCATTTGGAACCGAAGACCGTCCAACAGATCGTCCAGTTCCTCCACGGGATGAAATCTTTGAATATATTATTTTTCGGGGGAGTGATATTAAGGATCTCCATGTATGTGAACCACCAAAGGCACAACAGTTCCAGGCTGGTTTACAAGATCCTGCTATTGTTAAGGTATGTTAATAATTCTAAAAATTTTAGTTGAATAATAATCCGACCTCGATAATTTTGAGAAACTAAAAGTTCCATCAATATTTAAATGCATCATATTTTGAATGAAACGACTGGCATTGGTAAATATTATCGGCGTCGTTCAATATTTTTTGTAGTCGTCACAAACATCTGGGGCTGGCAATTCATTCCAGCAGCAGCCTGGTATCATAGCACAGTCGTACCAACAGTTTGGAGGACCACCGCTCTACAACCAGTATGGCCAGCAGAGTGCAGCTAGTCAGGGATTTGGAGGCCTGTCTCAGTCCGGGGGCCCAGGTACATACACACTCAACAAATTACATAGAAGATTGCAGATTCAATTTTGAATATTCTGTTTGTTCTAGTGGCATGTTGTAGATTTAGTGTGCATGCTCTAATCTCTTGCTACTTGGTCACTATTTAGTATTCCTTTTTATGGTCGATTTTTATCTTCGATTTTTCTTTTTAAAATCTAGGTTTACATTGAGAAAATAAATGGTGTGGGTGTTTTCAATTTCTATTTTAATTCCTGATTACATTTTGAAAGCTTTCAGAGTAACCTGTGTCAGATATCTGTATTAAATTGTTTTCATCTTGCCATATGGATCTGGTCAGTAGCCCATATCACTGATAATCCACTCCAATGTACATTTGTACCAGTTTTAGGTTTTGCCAGAGTTGTATATATATATTTAATGCAGGTACCAGTCCGCTTTTCCATGGAAAACACATTTCTAAATATATTTTGTATCAACGTAACAAGGTAAATGAAAAATGTTTAATGATCAATGTGCTCTAGTCGTTGTCTTGCAATGAAAGCTGGATACTTATTCTCCCCATCTTTGGTAAATCTGGTGATTTGTGCGCACAGTGAAGCTTTGTCCAATGTCCCATTCCACTGGAGCTACAAGTCGTATTTCCGTCCATGCACACACATTTTAGTACGAACAGTTTATGGAACAGGATCCAGGATTGTGTTTATATGAAAGTACACAGGAAGTGAGCAATATTGGTATTTTTCAGTGAGCATTTTCAATGTAAACATTGTGGTTTTATCAGGTTCCCGAGGGCCCACTCCCCCTCTCACGCGAGTTTCCCCGACCATGGATCAAGGGGTCCAGGTTAGCCCCCTTCAACCCGTCAGGAAGTCTGGTAACTCTCGTTTCCCATCGCTGCTTGAGCAACATTGTGCTACGCCTAGCTATATTCTGACAACTCGCACAACAGTGTTGCACCACAAGTTAGCCTGTATTGGCCTATTTATAAGATGATGTCTTGTACCTCACAACATCTTTTTGTTTGAACTAAATTTCACATTATCCCTACCAATTACTATATTTAACTCTCTATGATGGAGGCAACCAGAGATGCCCTAATGCATGTGATTAATACAGCAGGAAGAGGGTTAATGAATTTTGTTGATTGATAACCTCATTAGGTGCAACCTGTAACCTTACTGTCCTTGTCAAAGATGTTTCTTTGGGAAATATTTTTCAAAAAGGTTTTTCAAAACAAATAAAAAATGCTGCAAAACATCTTTGACAAGGACCAGTAACCTGCTTTCAATGCTGCCTGTGCTCCCTGGGTTCTTCATTGTGGTGCCGGCTCACTTTTTACCCAAATAACACTTTACAGCAACTAACATGTCTCCATCAACATCCTCTACATATAGCATGAAGTGTTCGAATTCCAGGTAATTTAAAAATCTGCAATGTTAAAGGTATCTGTGTGACCCCCCTGAAAATTACAGATTTTACTGGGCCTATGGAGAATGACCTCCTTATTTTCTTTATTTCGAACACTGGCATTATTACATTTGGAGATAACATCAGCCCAGGAGTCAATCTCACTATTTCAGCTATATATTTCTGTTGGATCTTTTAAACCTATTCTGACACTAATCATTTGCATAAAATATCTCGACTACATGATCTATTTTAAATGTTGACATCTTTCCCTATTGATGATATGTAGTTAGAATAACAAATCGTATGTATAAATGTAATGAATCTTCATAAAAAAACCAATCGATTGATAACTGCATGGTAACTTTGTGCATTGCTGTAGATGTAATTGCTTTCTAGCATCATGCTGGAATGTGTATCTGTCGGATGCTAATTTTACTATAATCTTAATTAGCTAATATTGTTTCAAGTTTTAGCTTGGATCCCAAATGGTTTGTGGTAACGGTGGCAGAGGAATTTGGATTTGAATGCATGCTAACTGACATGATGCACATATTAATTTGTAAAATCAAGTTGAAAAATACTATATTTGTTTTTTAAATCCCATTATGGACCTACCAGCAAATTTTCAATTTTTTAAGTAAATGTGAATTTATCTTGTCTTTCATTTGGTGAATTTTATTGTCTGCATTGTCCATGATAATTAGGTATGTGTGAAAGGTTCCTGCCAAGACCCAAAACAATAACTCGCTCTACTATGATAAATGAAGTTTCACTAAAGATACAAATGTAATGATCAATTTGCTTCCGCAGGTTCACGTGGCCCTACTCCTCCTCCGAACCGAAAGTCCCCAACGTCGGACCAGGGCACGCAGGTGTCGTCGACGACCGGCAGCGTGTCCAGTGTTGACAAGCTTCCATCCTCGGCACCCCAGCACCAGCAGAAGCGCGAACAAAACGAATACCGCCACGACCACCGCTACGAAAACCGTTACGAGAACCGCTATGACAACAGGCGAGGTAGGGGAGGTGGCGACGGCTCAAGCGGCCGTGAGCAACACGACGACGGCAACTATCAAAATAAACCCGGTTCAGCTACTTACTCAAGGGGACGAGGCAACAGAGGTTTGCATTCCATGTTATCTGAACGTCGTACTCTGTGCAGTGTTGTTGGACACATTAATCTAGTTTAATTCTTCTCCAGAGCTTGCACACTATGATGGGAGAAAACTGTCAGAATTTTGTTTAAAATACAGATTATCGGTCTTATTCATTCAACAGTATGTATTGTTAGTGGAAAGAGCCAATTTTCGGTCCACATTGTTATGTGTATTAACATAAGACATTTAAAAATAGAATTCTGCTGCTGTTCGCATTGTTGAATGTTGATGTTGCTTTAAGGTGGGGGCCCACCCAGAGGTCAGGGTAATGGACCCCCATTCCGCGGTGGGAATGCCAGGGGACAGAGGGGGGCACCCAGGGGCGGCGCCAACAGGGGCAGACCAGGGCCACCAAAGGTGCCACTCAAGTTTGACGGTGAATTCGACTTTGAGAGCTCCAATGCACAGTTTGAAAAGGACAAGATAGAGGAGGAACTAAAGAAAAAGTTGACAATAAGTAAGTATAGGGCTTAGGTTAGTGTATTTTCAAAGGATAAAATAATTCAAGTGGATTTTTATGTTGTAATCTTTGTTTTGTACGAAATATATTGGAAATATTTTAGATAAATTTATTTCTACAGTGTTGTAAGATGAGCTGCTGCTCTTTACTAGATGATCGAAAAGCTTTGACTGATTAAAACAAATTAAATTGGTACAAATTATCAATACAACGTGCTAATGATTTAAAGAGATGCCTCTCTATTTCTCCCTCATGATTAGTGATGAGTCGTCGCCTATGGGTGAAATATTCCTCCCGCAACGTAAAACTAATCCATTCATTAGTGAGGATACTGTTTTTTCAGTAATGTTTGATGTGCGCGTTTCAGCCGACGAGAAACCCGTGCAGAATGGAGACAATAACAAGGAGGAGAAGAAGGAAGATCTGGGCAGCGAGGTGGTGGTGGAGGAGGTGTTGGATGACGACGACGTTTACTACGACAAGACCAAGTCATTCTTTGACAACATCAGCTGCGAGGCCACGGAACGGGCAAAAGGGTTGGTAGCATACTAGTCTAATACACCTGGGCCAGACTAGTCAAAATACCTAGCCCAGAGATTACGAAACCTTTTGAGTACGATTTCTTGACCAAGTTCAAATTTGATATGGGGATTTATGTACAAAACTGAGTTGAGCATGAAATTGTACTCGTTTCATAATCTTGGGGTGGGCTTGACCGTTAAAATACCAGGAATCGGCAGAAAGAATTGTTCGCTTGGCCAGTTGGAATTCTTTGGATTAAATTGTACTGCTTTCAAATATCCTTGTGTATGGGTTAAATATTTCTGCAGCGATGTAAAGCATTATATGAATCGGTTTATTCATCCTTAAAATGTGTCGTTTCAGATTTTTATATTTAAAAAGTTTCCATTATTTTACGTGATTTGCAGAAGCAATGCAAGAATGAGCTGGAGAGAAGAGAGGAAACTGAACGCAGAGACGTTTGGAGTATCTGAAAACTTCCGTCGCAACTGGAGAGGTCGCGGAGGATACCGAGGCGGGTTTCGAGGCGGTCCTCGAGGTCGTGGCCGAGGCGGTGGATTCGGCGGCGGCAATGCTGGAGGTGGCGGCGGTGGTGGTGGATATGGTAAACACAATACAGTCACTTTTTGTGGATTGTAGCCGTTACATTATGAAGAAATATTGAACTTGTCTTCAAAATCCAAGGGACATTTATCATACCATGTATATATAAAAATGCTTCTATTTTATATCCTACTCCTGATGTGTCATTCTCTGTACGTTTTTAGATGTTTATCGAAAGAATCTTGAAAACGGCAAAGAGAAAAATATAATAACAAAACATTTCATTTAATTATATAGGACAAATAAACATGAAGTGTATTTAACTTGCTTGATTGATGTCTGTTAATGACTAAATATTACCTTCAGGCGGTGGTCGTGGTGGAGGATATGGCGGTCGAGGCGGGAGACGAAACCAGGGCTGGGTGGAATATGATTATAACGCATCAAATGACCGTAGAGGACAAACAAACAGGGCAAGTCTATTGGAATAGTCTATTAAATTATTTCGTTTCTTAAAGTTTTTGTATTAAAATAACATAACAAGACCATATATGCATTCTCATAACGATAATTACAACTGCACTATGATCTTGTGGATATTTGAGCTTCAAGAAAATGATTATGTGGTATCTTTTTCTTGTATCTGTATTCATGAAATGTTTGGCTAATATCGAGGTTAGTTTGGAATTAAAATGTTAATACTTTTTGTTTTTCAGAGAGTTGGAGTGCAGTCCTAGTTGTGAGAAATCCCATACAACACGCGATAACGAAACCATTGTGGCTACAGCTTGGTGCAGGTGTATTGCTCCCTAAAACATTGGAACTGCCATTTGCTACTCCAGGGATTGACTTGCTACTCGAATCCACCACCTCAGTTTTATATACACAAGGCCATGGTGACACCAAGATTTGTCCTCGTCACGTGTGTGTTCATCAACCTACATTGTCGTCAAACATATCCTTGTGAGCATCTGGAGCCATGGACAATCCTTTTTGACAAGTGAAACATGCTGTAAATTGGGAACTGACTCGTGTTTATTGAGAATGTGCAAGGCCGAATTCAGTGTTTTTTTTGGATGTATAGGAGTTGTCGACCGCAACTCGGTGAGAGACATGGAAATTGCCAAAACATGCATCTCCAAACATGTTGCTGACTGATGTTGTTCGAAACTGTTGCATGGAGTCAGAACTTGTCACCTGAATAAGCAATTTTAGTAAGAGTGGCAATTTTTCTGTCTTAACCAGCCCCGGTTATGCTGGTAGTGAGAAAGGCAGCATGCACTATATTTAATTTGACTGCATGAATTTTGCACTTTTTAAGTTGATATTCTCTCGGATTTCATATGTTAAAATATGATGATGTAAGAGATCAGAACAAAATGAATTTGCCTAGGCTAGCCTTGGGACCCTGATGTGCATTCATGTTAAATTTTGAATCCTTTGATTAGAATTGCTAACATTGGTCACAATGCTTTATTTGACATGTAAATTGTTTGACTGCAAAATTGCCCTTGACTTTTCACTTCCTTTGATTATAAGTGCTTTTGTTCCAGGAAACTTTTACTCTTTTTCAACATCAGAAGGTGCTGCTTTAGTATTAATGGTTGGGTTGACTGAGATCGGCCTTTGTCAGAATTGTAATTTATACCTGATGGTTGGGCCAATACGACAAATAAAATAAAAACATTTGTCATTTCAAATCTTTCGTATTTCCTGAACTTTGTTCATTGTCATGGAGATAGCTGAACTATTAAATACGGAATTGTTCTTTGGAGTTTGCTCATTGATGCTGTATGCAGTTATACTGTGTGAATGCATGTTTCTGAAACCTACACACAACAGAAGAATGGTCATGAATGCCAATGTTTACATGTGCAGCTGTCATTGTGGCAAGCTATAATATACTGAGAGGCACAAAAAACGCAATGCATATTTCACTAAGAATTTTCTTATGGAAATGTCATCATGTATATGAATAATGCATAGAAATGGTGTATTGAAAACATCTGTAATTGAAAGGATATTCCCCAAACTGATGTAAAATTGAAGAAAATTTGTTTGAAGCAGAAAACACAGGATATTGTTTTTCACAGCAACGGAGCAATTGCATGTAAAAAATGTTTTTGCATGTGCATTTCCAGTACTCTTCTCCCTATAAAAGCAACGATTATGTTATGTTCATGTCGTTTGTCAATATGCCACATTTAAAGAACACCGAGAACAATCGAGCCATTTGAATCGTCGATGCCAGAAGAAGCAATTCAGCTATAGCACAACAGTTTAAATTCCACTCATCAACAATGACGCCATTAAGAACTTGATTTATAGCGAAAAGAAGTGTCAATGACGTCAGAAAAACAGGATTGAACATTTGCCTGAAACCTCTTCAAAACCGACTCCAAACAGCTGTAACCACTGCTAGAGCCATACATCAAACGGGAGATGCCCCCATCAGTGCCTGTACCGGTTTTTTAATTTTCGCATATAGTGCGATGGACATACTCGCTATTGACAGTCGCCGGCAATTCACTTTATTGAGGTTACTCTGCTCTCAAACGAGAGTTGGAATAACGATAATATAAAGGCAAATAGTCGTTATGTAACATCAAAATTTCAAAGTAGTATATCAATTCAGTAGTTGGCAAATCGTAATCAAACGTAAAATTGCGTTATTTTTGCCTTTCAGTATATAACAAATTAAAGTTGATCATCTCGGGGTTTCCCATGCTAAGTGATTTTTTGCTGATAACTTTGTTTCATATTCATGGCAGAAATATCCTGGATCAACGTTGCCTGTTTGCATGCCAGACTTGTTGGAAAACTTTACAAACATTTTCAAGGATGCTTGGTCAAATGAAAACTTAAAAACAGGATAAATATATTAAGTTTTATTTCGCGATTAATGAGGCTGGTATTTGTGTACCGGTAGTAGTTGGCCACACGTCTTGAAGCATCGATACTGATCAATAGGTATTTGCCACTGGATAGTAAAAACTGCTATTTTAACAAAATACTAATTACAATAGTTTCATCATCTGTCTTTCTGTATCTTGTAACTGATGTACTTATTGTAGTTTCATTGTGTCTAAATCGTTTATTATCCAATGGCAAATTCCTGTCTAAATGCACAGTAAGATGTATTATGCTTCCAATATTGCGTGAAACTCAACTTGAGCAATTGTCTATAGCAATATTTCCTAGCAATTATATTTGCATCCACATTCACCACAACTCAAGACTGCATGCTTTAGACAGAAACGAACCAAATGCACAGAGGTTGGTTACGAGTACTGTATATAAAAGCAACACAAAGAATTGCGCAACCAGATTCTGTTCATTATACAGATTTCAATGTGAACAATTCATAAACATACCAATATTGGTATTTGTTGGAACATAAATGGAATGATACTTTCTACATTGGGCTTGTCTCTGCTATAAAACTTTGACCATCTTGAAATGCACAAAAACACGATTCGTCACACAACATAAATACATACAAACACTTTGATGAAATGAATTCTGATCAATGATAATAGTACATGTATATACAATATGAAAAGTGAATGGATTTGATGAATTATTAAATCTAGTATGATCTTCATAAAACTCATCCTTTTATTAAAAGGACTAACTTTATAACCTCTCCTTTATCCAATAGATTTATTTCAAACCCACTTCTAAATAGTAAAGATTTATTTTTCTCACCCAGCTATGTCCAATATATCCAATCTATTGGTATCGATTTATTCATTTAATGCTTTGTCGCTGCAGGAATATTTAGCTCGTAAGCTAAATATTTGTACACTGGAAACTAAAATGAATCTAAAAGATGGGGACAACCGAGTATTGTCTATACATCACCATGTTGTCCCAAACAACCTGGCAAATGGTAGGATTACTCTAGTTAAGATACAGCAGTATTCTTTCCAGTTGCAATATCACACAAGTACTGTTATAAATATTAATACTGAAGAATATGATGAAGTACAATGTGTCAACATCTACAATGGTATCACATATTTTATCATTGTTATAGATAGATAGATAAAATTGACAAAATGATGTAGGTTTTCTTCACAACCATATGGACGGACAAACTAAAAATATATAAAAACAGGAATGTAAAGATTGTTAATAAAATAGTTTTGATAAAGGCTGATTTACAAGGGAAATATGAAAATGATGATTCCCCGTAAAATTCACATCACAATGGAATGACTGCATACATAATCTGTGAGGATAATCAAATGTTTTATCATCTTCTACAATATACAGTACACTTGCCATAAAATGTTTTGGCAAATGGTATAAATTATGTGACTCCAAACACGATTCAAAGACATTCATTATCCATTCCATGCGTATCTTTTTCAACACAATCTGTAAAATAATCCTTCTCTTCTTGCACACATCAACTCTTATTGATACACTCCAATACACATATATATATTAAGGTCAACATTGGCCATTCATGGCTTTAAAACCTGTATTATCTGTTACTCGGGTGTCTTGCAAGTGTATGAAAGTTCGAGACATCTGAGATGGTTTTGATGAAGTCATTTTGAGGACTTCTACTGCATACACACACTGTCGTCGGCATACTAGTATATTTTGACAACTTATTGAGCATATTTGCCACTTCAGTATCCAAGTTTATAGATTGAGGAACATGAGGTCAGATCTCCAAACTTCCACTGGGAATCCATTTTCTTGTTAAAATTTGCTGTATTTATGCGGCTTCTTCCAAGAAAAGCAGCTGATCAACAAGGAAACAATCTGACGGATTTTTCACAAATTTGCGCAATCCTTTCATAATGTCTCTCTCACTTCTATTTGCTTTTCCGTATCGTGCTTCTTGCAAATACTTGTATGCCTTCTCAAATGTGTCCTTGCCTAAAATGCTTTCACATTCCCTAAATAAAGTTAAGGTTAACAACAACAAAAACAAAACATGTATAATGGATGTGTATTAAGGTATAGACTCTGAATGTTTATGAAATTAATTTGTTAGGCAAAGTACATGTAATACTTTCTTAACAGTCTGCAAGACAAAATAAATGATTTTTTAGATTTTAGGCCATGGTTAGATATTCAAATTTGCCCATTAAAAATATGTTATTTCAATATAACTTGCTTATAATTTGTTATGTATATTTAAATTAAAAGAATCATGAACATTACCATCGTGGGTGCTGCTACCTATCAGACCAGAAGACCTGTAGATAATGTAGTTTTCTATGTGGGTCTGTACTGTACTGTACTGCACTTCATCCCTGGCAATGGCCAAGACTAGTGATGCCATTATGAAGACTGTACCCTTTAGATCTAATGTTTCATAATGATAAATATTCAATATTAAGTCAGTTCAAGTATTTAAAGTATACTACCGACAGAAAATAAGGGAACGCATAATGGTAACACTTTTAGTAGGCTATAGGCAAATTCAAAGTGCCACAGTTAAATAACCGAATAAGACACGTGCATGCACGTTGAACATTTCATTACAATTAATTTACTCAGTTTTGAGAAATACCACTTTATGTGTTTGTGTTTTAATGTATTCCGTATAGGAAAATCAGTATCGTTCCCTTATTTTCTGACGGTAGTATAGTATCTATGGTAAACTCCAACAAATAATCTAGCTACGTTGGAATAATGTCACGAGACTTGTCAAAAGGATACCCTCTGAGCTTTTTAATCTTGACATCGCGAGCATGTGGTCCAAATGCCCCAGATACTGTATCATCCGTGATCGTTTGTTCTGAAATAAATGGACAAGATTAATAATACGGTAATAATAATAATCATAATAATAATAAAAACATAATAATGTGCTAATAATAATGAATGTAGCATTAACTGCATTCTGCTATTTTCCATTTATAGGTTATAAAGCACTATTATATGGCGTAGGGAAATAGCAGACGGCTACCGTACCCTAGTCAGTGCAGGAGAAATGACTTCCTGGCCAGTGGTTGGTTATAAATGTCACAATTCCACTTTATTTGACAAGCACAACATC
>JAUTBZ010119311.1:0-16295 GCA_032361785.1 Lepetodrilus galriftensis
TGATGTTCACACATGGAGTAAAACTCTATATCTTTGATAAGAACCATCTCATCGTTTGAACTTTCAAAAAGGGCTTCATTTAGTACAACTTTTGGGTCTTGTTTGTAGCCTTTTGTCATAAACTCATATGCTTTAAAAACTCTCTCTGGGGTTTTTAAGAGTCCTTCTCTTTTTGGGTCTTCTCCTATTATGGAGAGCATATTTGTTACCGAGTCTTCAAATTTTGTTTTATTATCCATGTCTATCCTTTAATTGGGTTAATTATATCAAATAAATGAAAAAAATGTTAAATTTTGATTAAACCTAAGATAAAAATGGTTAAACCTATGAATTCTATTGTTAGGTATGTCGGGGTAAATAATATTTTATACTCTTCACTTACCATATGTCGGACACTTTTCATAGTATGCTCCTTTAGATGTAAATAATATCGGCTTAAGACAAAAAAACTTAACACTAAAAATATAAATTTTTCTATGCTAATTATGCTAAAATACGCATTGAATTTTAAAGGAGTTTTTATGTCAAAATATCTTTTAGCCATAGATGCTGGAACTGGTAGCGTTCGTGCTGTATTATTTGGAATAGATGGAAAACAGTTGTCAGTAGCTTCACGTGAATGGACACATCTTGAAGAAGAGGGTGTTGAAAACTCAATGAGTTTTGATTATGAACAAAACTGGACTCTTGTGTGTGAGTGTATAGAAGAAGCAACAAAAGAGATAGAAAAAGATGATATTTTAGCTGTTAGTTCATCAAGTATGAGAGAGGGAATTGTTCTTTATGATGATGATGGAAAAGAGATTTGGGCTGTTGCAAATGTAGACGCAAGGGCTAGTGAAGAAGTAAAAGAGTTAAAAGAAAATTTTCCATCAATTGAAGAAGAATTTTATGCTAAAAGTGGACAAACTTTTGCTCTTGGTGCTCTTCCTAGACTTCTTTGGGTTAAAAAACATAGACCTGAAATATATGAAAAAATTGCCAAGATATCCATGATAAGTGATTGGATATTGGCAAAACTTAGTGGTGTTATAGCTAGTGATCCATCAAACGCTGGAACTGCTGGAATTTACTCTTTAGAAAAAAGAGAGTGGTTGCCAGAGATGGCTGAAAAGGTTGGTATAAAATCCGATATATTTCCACCTTCTTTAGAGAGTGGAACTGTTATGGGAACTGTTGTAAAAAAAGATAGTGGACTTTCTATAGAAACAAAAGTTGTTATGGGTGGTGGTGATGTTCAGTTGGGAAGTGCAGGACTTGGAGTTGTAAAAGAGGGTGAAGTGGCTATCTTGGGCGGAAGTTTTTGGCAACAAGTGGTAAATATCAAAAATCCAAAACCTCCAAAAGATATGAGTATGCGTATAAATCCCCATGTCGTTGAGGGACTAAGTCAAGCAGAGGGGATTACCTTTTTTAGTGGTCTTGTTATGCGATGGTTTAGAGATGCACTTTGTGAGAGTGAAAAAGAGTTTGCTATACAAAGAGGAGTAGATGCGTATGTCATACTTGAAGAGATGGCAAAAGATGTTCCTGTTGGTTCATATGGGATATTGCCAATTTTTTCAGATGTTATGAAGTATGGTAGATGGTATCACGCTAGTCCCTCTTTTTTGAACTTAGGACTTGATCCTGCAAAATACAACAAAGCATCCATGTTTAGAGCTTTAGAAGAAAATGCAGCTATAGTAAGTGCAGAAAATTTAGAAAATATTGAAAAATTTACAGGCATAAAAATAGATGCAATTGTATTTGCAGGTGGGGCAAGTAAAGGAAAACTTTGGCCTCAAATCTTAGCAGATGTAACTGGTAAAAAAGTGAAGATTCCTGAAGTCAAAGAAGCTACAGCTCTTGGTTGTGCTATATGTGCAGGGGTTGGAGCTGGAGTTTATGAGAGTATAGAAAAAGCTTCTACAGAGTTAGTTGCATGGGACAGATCTTTTATACCTAGTCCAGAAAACCATGAAGTTTATAAAAAGATAAGAGAAAAATGGAAGATTGCTTATGAAACTCAGTTAAAACTTGTAGATGAAGGTATAACTGAATCTATGTGGAAAGCACCAGGGCTATAGTCCTAGTGCAAAAATATCTTCAAACTCATCTTCATATCTTGAAGCGAATTCTTTGTTGTGGACAACGATAGCATTTTCGTTATTTGCATTGTTTGCTTTGTTTGTGAAATTGTATGAGCCAGTTACGACGGTTTTGTTATCTATGATGAAAACTTTGTTGTGTTGGGTTTGTTTGTTTCCATCTAGTTTTACATTTAGTCCAAAAGATAGTAGAGCAGGGTAGGTTGAGTACTTTGATGATTTGTTCCATTTTTCATCATAAACCCCTCTGATTCTGATACCTTTGTTGTACATATCCTTAAGAGCTTTTGCTATTTTTTTATCAGTAAATGCATAAGCTAAAAAATCAATAGACTCATCAGCACTTTCAATAAGAGATAAAAGCCTTTGTTCAAAGTCATCTTCTGGTGAAAAGTATATCTCTAAAATATCACTAACATAAGCTCCTTCTTTATCTACATGGTTAACTAACTCATCAAACTCTTCTTTGTACACTTTAGCTATCTTTGAGCTTTTAAATTTTACTAAATTTTCATTGTTTTTATAAAATGCGTAGTAACCATAGTTTGCTGAACCACTCCAGACGATATTTTCATCAACAATGAGAAACTTATGGTGCATTATAGATGATGGTTTTTTATCGTCAGTTACTTCTATGCCAGCTTCGATAAGCATGCGGATGTTTTCTTTGTAGAGTTGTGAATCATCTGTTGCAACTTTGACATCTACTCCTCTTTTATGTGCGTTTAAAATAGCATCTCTTATACGGTCATTTGAAAATCCATAAATTGCTAACCTTATGTTTTTTTTAGCACTATTTATATCATCAATGATAAGGTCATCAACTCCACCACCGTTTTTATAGTTGCTTTTGGTTAGTGAGAAGTAGGGCTTTATGCTGACACCGTTTATATCTTTTATAGTTGGTGTATTGTCTCTTATGGAACCACAACCAGTTAGAAGGAGAACAAAAATAAGTATAAGTTTATTCACGAAAACCAACTACTGAAAATTGAGCGTTTTTTTGCTTTTGTTGCAGGAACTAGAAGCTCATTGTTTATCAAAAACTTTTCTATTGCAAAGCCACTTTGTAGTGAAGTATAGATGATATCATTTTCGTTATATGCTACAACCATGTCATCACTAGCTTCAAAGCCTCCACTCATATCAACACAATCACTTTGGTTTATACGAATAGCTCCTTTTCTAACAGCTTCGTTTGAAAGAGCTCTTTTTGCTGCTTTTAAACTTTGAGGGGTAAGTGATCCATACTCATCAACACTAACTCCATCTATCGCTACAAATCGGTTAAACTCACCGATACCTCTATCTAAAATCGCTATATCTTTTGTTATTATAAATTTTGCCATAGGGTATTATAAAATATCTAACCTTTTTTAAGTATAATCCATTTATGACGATACCTGTAAACGAAAAAGACGATGTGCCACAAAAACTTTTAAGTGACAAAAAAAAGTTACTTACACAGATATATTTTGATCTTCAGAGATATTATGAGACAAAGTATGGGAAAGATACTGTTGTTCTTATGGAGATTGGAAGTTTTTTCGAGACTTATGAAGTTAACAATGAAAAAGAGCAGGTTGGAAAAGCAAAAGAGATAAGTGAGCTTTTAAATATACAACTAACAAGAAAAAATAAAACTATACTTGAAAACAGTGAACAAAATCCACTTCTTGCAGGTGTACCTTCAGTGGCAATAGAGAGGCACCTAAGTCGTATAATCCAAGCTAAAAAGTACACAATAGTTCTAGTCAAACAAAAAGGCGAACCTCCCCATGTAAGTAGATATATCTCAAACATCATAAGTCCAGGTACAAACTTTGAGTATCTTCAAGAGCCAAGTGAAAACAATGTCTCTTCACTTCTTATAGATAAAAATGGACAGATTTATTCTGTTGGATATGCTGCTATAGATGTGAGTACGGGAAAGACACAGGTTGTTGAGTTGCACGGTACGAGTGAAGATAAAACATTTGCACTTGATGAGGTTTTTACGCTTTTACAATCTTACAATACCTCTGAAGTTGTTTTGACATTTGCAAATAGTGATATCGAGCAAGATTGGGTTTTGAACTATCTTGAGATTGTAGGAAATCATCACTATAGTTTTAATAAATGTCGTTTAAAAGTAAACTATCAAAATGAGCTTTTTAAAACTATCTACTCTATAAAGTCTTTTCTCTCTCCTATCGAATATCTTGACTTGGAGAAGTCTTCATATGCTAGTGAAGCGTTGGCTATACTTTGTGATTTTATCATTGAACACGATTCTACTTTGATAGAGAAGATGGATAGACCAAAGTTTTTAAGTGGAAATCATTTTTTATACCTTGGGAACAATGCTCTTGAACAATTAGGAATCATCTCACGATATACAAATGATGTAACGCTTTTAACACTTATAGATAAAACTTCTACAGCTATTGGTAAAAGGATGTTAAAAGAGAGACTTCTAAATCCTATATGTGACATAAAAGTCTTAAACCAAAGATATGATTTGAGTGAAAAACTTTTACCTCACTATAAAGAGTTTGAGGTTTTACTCAAGCAGATTTATGATCTTGAGAGGATTTTGCGTCGGATAAAGCTTAAAAAATTACATCCGTTTGAGCTAAGTTATCTTTTTAACTCTTTAGAGTCAGTTCATAAGATAGTTAAAAAAGAACAAGATATGGATATCTTAGATCAAGAGGGGCTTATAGCTGAAGTTGAAGATTTTATGCAGACTCTTTCAAATACTTTTGAGTTGGATTTATGTGCTAAAGTTTCAAAAAACCAGATAAGTGAAAACTTTTTTAAAAATGGCATATATCCAGCTATAGATACGTTAGAAAAACAACAAAGAGTTCAACTTTATAAGATAGAGACAATTTGCAAACATATAAACAGCATGTTTGATGATGAGGGAGCTAGTTTTGCAACTGTTGAGTTTTTAGATAGTGAAGGTTACTATGTTTTACTAACTAAAAATCGTTTTTCCCTTATCGAAGAAAAGTTGATGAAAAGTTTTATAACTATAGATAAAAAGCATCATTTTTTTGTAGACTTTAGTATAAAAAAATTGAAAAATAGAGTTAAAATATCTTCCAAACTTTTTGATGAAATTTCTCAAATGTACATAACAAATCAAGTAAAAATGGTAGCTTTGGTTAAAAAAAGATACGATGAAAGTCTTGAAGATATAGAAAAACAGTATGCTTTAACTTTAGAGATGATTATAGAGAGAATAGGACGACTAGATGTAGCTATAAGTAACTCAAAGTGTGTGTCTTTGTATAGATATACTAGACCAAAACTATATGAAAAATGTGATGAGCCATTTTTTGATGTAAAAGATTTGAGACATCCTATCATAGAGTCAAGGGAAGAGAACGGTATCTATGTTCCAAATGACATAGTTTTGGGTGAGAGTAGTGATGAGAAAACAAGAGGGGTTTTGCTTTATGGTATAAACTCTAGTGGTAAATCATCTTTGATGAAAAGTATAGGTATCTCTGTTATCTTAGCTCAAGCTGGGTTTTTTGTACCTGCGTCATCTATGAGTTATACTTTGTTTGATAAGATATTTACTAGGATTGTTTCAGGTGATAACCTTTATAAAGGGCTTTCTACTTTTGCAGTTGAGATGTTGGAGCTTAAAAATATTTTTAATCGTACTACAAAACACTCTTTAGTTTTAGGCGATGAGATATGTCATGGTACTGAAACAGAGTCGGCTTTGGCTATAGTTGCTAGTGCTATTATGACGCTTCATCAGAGGGAATCATTTTTTATATTTGCTACACATCTTCATCAGCTTACTTCTTTAAAAGAGATACAAATTCTTAAAAATATAATTTTTTTACATTTGGGTGTAACTTATGATGAGGTAAATGATAGGTTAGAGTATAACAGAAAACTAGAAGAAGGAAGTGGAAGTTCTCTATATGGTTTAGAGTTTGCAAAATCTCTTCATCTTGATAAGCCATTTTTAGAACAAGCTCAAAATATAAGAAAACAATTAAGCAACTCTTTCTCAAAAGCAGAACTTACAAAAAGAAAAAAACAGAGTAAATATAATAAAAATATAATCTTGACAAAATGTGCGTTATGTGATGAAATAGTAGAAGATGTTCATCATATCCATGCTCAATCAATAGCGGATGAGGAAGGAAACATAGAGCATTTTCATAAAAATCATCAACACAATCTCATACCACTTTGTAAAGAGCATCATCAAAAGGTGCATGATGGAAAGATTGTTATAAGTGGTTTTATTATGACCGAGGAAGGGTTGAAGTTACATTATGATGAGAGAGGATAACATGGATAAGGCGTAAGTGCCATTATCCATGTTTATCGTTTTACTAATTGTTTGCAGCGTTTGGTGTTGGTGGTGTTACTTTTGTAAAGTTGTTATCACCTTGTTTTGCTAAAGATTTACCATCTTTTAGTTTTTTGAAGTCTACAAAATCGATAATTTTCCCTACGGTGTTGTATAAAACAACAGAATCACCTGAATTACTTAACTTAAAGTCAGTATGTAGTGAATTAGTTGAGTTTGTTTTATCAGCAAATATTACCAGATAACCATCTCCTACTATTGTTGTATTAGCAGGGAATTTCCAGTTTGATTTAGCAAGTTTTTTAGAGTCACTTAATCTATAATCTTCTATATCAACATCACCTGAAGATGTGTTATGTAGCTCAACCCAGTCACTTTTTTTGTACTGATCACTAGCTGATGCATTGCCATCAGCAAAAACTTCGCTTATCTCAACATCATGACCTGGTGCTATAACATAAGTTGCACTTTTTACTTTACTGATAATTTTACTAGAACCTTGTTCTTTTGCTACCGCTTTTATTGTTGTTTTGTTTGCACTAATTGTTATAGGTGTTGTATACTTTGTAGAAGCTGTAGTTGGGTCTGTTCCATCAAGTGTATAATGTATATCAGAACCGTTTTCAGCTGTGATAGTAACATCAAATCCACTTGCATAAACACCCTCTTTTTGTGAAAAGTCTGGTTTTTTAGATGATGTTACAGTTGTTGAACTGTTTGTTGCATTTGGTGTTGGTGTACTTGCTAGTGCAAAAGTACCGTCTGCTTGTCTTGCTATAGATATGTCTGATTTAGTTGTTTTATAGTTTTTTAACTCTACAGTTTCTAGTGAAGTGCCATCTTTTGCATATAAAACTACTTTATCATCATTTGCTTTAAGTTTGAAGCTTGTGTGAAGTGCTGTTGGATTTGGAGTTGTTGTTAAGTTTATATCATCAGCCCAAACTAGTAGATACTTACCACCATCAACCGTTGTACCAGCTGGAAATTTCCATTTTATCTTTTTACTAGAATCACTCAATCCAAAACCACTGATATCTAGTGTAGATGTAGATGTGTTTTGAAGCTCAATCCAATCTCCAAATTTATTTGTATCAGGATCTTGATTTGTACTGTTGTTATCAGCTAAAATCTCACTGATAACCAATGAATCATCTTTGCTTTGTTTTCCTCCGCCATCTCCACCATCACCACTTCCACCGCCACCACAGCCTGATAAAAGTAGAAATAAAGATGTTGAGACTACTGCAATATGTTTTGTAAGTTTCATGATATGTAAGTTCCTTATATTATTTTTTTACTTAGTGTACTTAAAATAATATTAATTTGACTTTAAATTTATTTGAATTTATAACTTTATTAAAATTATTTAATAAGTGTTATTTTAACTATCAATTATTGTAAAATATTTTTTATAAATCTTTTAATAACTGTTTGATAAAATCTACTCTATTTCGAGAAAATTCTTTAATTTTCCTTATCTCATCATCAAATAAATTTTGATTTATATCCCATTTCTCTTCTTCTAAATCCATGTATTCTTCTCTTTCCTTTGATAGTTTTTCTATAAGAGTTAACATGTTCTCACTTTTAAATGTTGAGTTGAGATGTTTGTCAAATGTAGATTTAAATTCTTCTTTAAATGAGTCGTTTTTTAATAGTTTTTTGAAAAGTTTACCTATCAATGTTGGTGTACTTATAACTTTGTTTAAAGTGTCATGGTTATAGTCTATAAATCCACTATCAACATCATCTATTATCCATGTCCATTTTGATGTATTGTTTTTTACTTTATAAAATCGAGTGTTATTGTAAAGCCAGCTACTTCCTCCACTGTTATAAATCATAAAAACCATGTAGTCTATAAAACTCTCTTTATTTATCATATCTTGTATATCTTGATAGTTATCTTCATCTGATAAATCATGATTATCTACAAATTCAAGGAGTTCATTGAACTCATCTAAGTTTCCACTTTTTGGGATATTGCCGTGCATGTTATGAGAGATGATATCTATATCTTGTTTTTTAAATTCAGGATAGTTAGTCTTTATATAATCTTCACCCTTTTTTTCTCTTATATTATACACACCCCAATATTTTCCATTTAAAAACATTTTTACACAATTGTATGCTTGATAATCTAACTTAAAACCTCCATCTTTTGCAAGTCTAGCACCTAATATATCAGTTATGCTAAAACCATATCTTCCTGATCTTAGTTTAAAGTCTTTTATTTTTTTTAAATTTGGCTTATCTTTGTAGAATGGATAGGATAATGACTTTTTTCCATATTTCCCATTTAGTTCAAACGAAAATGATTTTTTCTTATTTCTGTATCTTGAACATTGTCCAGAGATAGATATATCTGCACCTAAGTTAAAAGCTCTCTGTTTTGTGTTGTCAAAATACTCAATATATACAGGTCTTTTCCAATCTTGATTGAAGTTTTTGTACTCTTCTTCTGGGTCATTTACATGTTCAGAGCAGCTTGGACTTGCTATGCCATTTGTTCCTTCTGTATATATGCCTACAGTGTCATCATAAAGGAAATCATTGTTTATAGATAGTGATACCACGGGGAGAGAACTCTCTTCATCTATAAAGTATGTTTTTGTTCTTACTTTGCTTATCAGTTTTTGTTTTTCAAAAGAGATTGCTTTTATGGTTGTAGTCTTTTCAACCGAGATAGGGTTTTTATAGAGATGAGAACTTTTTGTTGGAATAGAGCCGTTAGTTGTGTAGTATATAGAGGAATTGTTTTCTTGTGTTAATGTTATATGCATCGAAGAGTCATAAAATCCACTTTCAAGTGAAAAAATAGGTTTTTTTGTTCTTTTAGAGAGCCTAAAAGCGTCTTTGTTTTTTGCGTTTGGTGTTGGTTTCATATAAAAAACTTTGTTGTCAACTTTACAACAAGATATATCACTTTTTTGTTTTCCCAGTGTTATCTTATCTATAATGTTTCCATCTTCATCTGATAAAACTATGGTATCTTTTGAGCTTATTTTGAAGTTTGTGTGAAGTTTTGTATCTTTTTTATCAGCCCAGATTAAAAGGTATGATTTTGCCTTTATCGTTGTGTCATTTGAAATTTCCCATTTTTTGGTTTCATTTTCATCATCACTAAGATAATATTTTTCTATATTTATAGACTCATCGCTGTTGTTATAAAGTTCTATCCAGTCAGAAAATTGCCAAAAGTCATGGTCTAAGTTTGTGTTTACATTTTGTGCTAAAACTTCATTTATGCTCAATCCCTTTTTAGGCTTTGGTGAAGCTATAAAATTTATCGGCTCTACTTTTTTTATCGTTTCTTTTTCTTCTTCTTTTATGGTTTGCTTATTTGGTGGTGTAGGTTTTTCTATTTTTGATATAGGTTTAGTTTTAGCAGTATTTGTTGTTTCACCACACCCTGCGAGTAGTAAGATAAGAGAGAAAAAGAGTGGAGATAAAGTATTCATCCATGAGTCCTATTTGAAATATTATAATGAACATCGACAAATAATGTTCATTTTGTTTTAAAATTTATTTATTATCTATATAAACTTAAATTAATTTGATTTATTTTAAGCTGTTTTTACTTTTTTACACAGTTTTGTTATCTGAAAATTGCCTTTATGTTTATATCGTCATTTAATTGTATTTTGATTTCTGGATTGGTTTTTTCATCTGACCATTTTACAAATGTATGACCATCATCAGGTATTGCTTTTAGAGTTACTGTTGCATTGTTAAAATATTCTCCGTTATAGTTGTTTGTTAGTTTGACTCCATCTACAGATACTATACCATTTGTAGTTGCATCTATTTTGAGTAAGTTATTTCCTTCTTGGTTTAGATTGCTTTTTATGTATTCTCTCATAATCTCTTCTCTATCATCAGCAAAATTGTATAGTTTTTGTACAGAAGATTTCCAATCATCCTTGCTTCCACCCCATTTTGAAAAATGTCTTGATATGTCTGGCTCGATTGCATTTTTTAGTTTTGTGATGATTTTATCTACTCTGTTAGGTTCAAATGTTGTATTTAAATGTGTTGTAAATCTAGTTATAAATTCATTTTTAAAGTTGCTGTTTTTCATCAAGTTTCTAAATAAAACAGTAGCCCATGGTGGATTTGGTTCCGCTGGTCCGTTTGTAGCTAACATCATACCTAATGAGTCAAAATTTGAGTCATTATAAGTTTGATCTAAATCAAACAATATCCATCTCCATTTTGCTCCATCTTTTCTCTCAACCCAATATTTTCTATTTGTATATGGCCAGTCGTTGTTGCCACCATAAATCTGTGCAATCATATAGTTAATATATTCTGTTATTTCCATTCTGGATGCTATCTCTAAGAAGTATTCATCATTTGATAAATCGTGCTCTTGTATATAGTTTAGTATATCAACATAGTTTTCGTTTTCTGTAAAATGTCTTCCTTGTAAGATGTCTACTTTATCTTTATCAACTCCATGGTTGTTTTTTAGATAGTTTTCATTTATCTTTTCTCTTATGTTTTGGATACCCCAGTATTTGCCATTTATAAAGAGTACGGCAGGTTGATAAGACTGATAATCTACATCCATGTTATCTTTGACAACAGTTTGGGACAGTGCATCTTTCATCATTGTGTGTCCCCAGTCATTTCCTGAAGTTCTTATGATAAAACTTTTAATTTTTTTGATGTTTGGTTTATCTTCAAAGAGTTGGTATTTTATAGATTTTGAGCCGTATTTTTTGTCTGTAAAAATTGCTAGTGATTTTTGAGCATATTTTCTTGTATTGTGTCCAAAGATTCTAATTCCTATATTTTTAGAGAATTGTGATTTACCATCTTTTATGTACTCCACACAACCTGTTCTCATCCAATCTTGGTCAAAGTTTGTGTATATGCCAGCGTTTCCAAACATATACTCATCATTTATAGCAAGTGATATGATAGGTAAGCTAACATCTTCATCTATTAGATATGTATGGTTTTTAACACTACTTAGGAATTTACCTTCTTCTAACGCTCTAGCCCTTATAACAGTAGTTTTATCTATAGTGATAGGTGAAGAATATCTTTTGGAGTTTTTTGTTGGTATAGAACCATTAGTGGTGTAGTAAATAGTTCCACCATTTTTTTGAGTGAGAGTTATGGATTGGCTATTTGTATATAAGCCACTATCTTGCAAAAAGTCTGGTTTTTTACTTTTTTTAGAGGAGTTTTTTGGGTTTGTGTTTTTTGATTTTGGTGTTGGTGTGTAATATAGCATTTTACCATCAATAAAAGAAGAAGATATGTCACTTTTTTGTTTTACAAATGTTATGTCATCTATGATATTTCCATCATCATCGGAAAATATGATGCTATCGCTATCCATGGATAGTTTGAAGTTAGTATGAATGTCATTGGAGTTTGTGTTTTTTTTATCAGCCCAGATTATCTTATATCCATGTGCTGATATTGTAGAATTTGGTAGTGAATATTTGTTTGGAGAATTTTTATCGTCACTAAGGTGATAACCATCTAGGTTTATCTCATCATCACTATAGTTATATAACTCTATCCAATCTGAAAATTGTTTAAAATCAGGGTCTAAAGATGTGGAACTGTTTGCTGTTAGAATTTCATTTACATGTACACCTTTTCCACTATTTACTATGTTATTTATAATGATTTTTCTTTTTTTAGTTTTGCTGTGTCCACTTTTGTCTGTAAAAGTATAAATGATAGTTTGTTGTCCTGTTATAGAAGTGTTAACAGATGTGGAACTTACAGTTATAAGTGATGTTATATCTTTATTATTGATATCTTTTACAGTGGCTCCTGATTCGCTATATGTGTCGTTTAGTTTTATGTAGTATGGGTTTGAACCTTTTAATTCTATAGTTACTTTTTTTATATCTATTTTAGTTTGTTGTGGAGTCTGTTTTGTAGTATCTTCTGGTTCTTTAGTTTCTGTATCATTTTGAGTTGAACCACCACCGCACGCAGTTATGAGTAGAAGAGTTAAAATAGCAAAAGATGTTTTGAAAATATACATGGATGTTCCTAAAATAGAGGTAATATCTAATTTTACAAGAGTATAAATTAAATGAAACTGAATTGTAAATATAAATCAAATATATTTAATTTATATTTACAAAATAATTTTTGTAGTTTTCTTTTACTGAAATATTGCCTCTAGTAAGGTGTCATTTGAGATGTTTATATTTATTTCAGGTGTAGTTTGACCATTTGACCATTTGATAAACTGATGACCTTGTTTTGGTATAGCTTTTAGAGTTATTTTAGATTTTTTAAAGTAATCTCCATTATAGTTTTTTGTTAATTCTATATCATCTATATAAACCTTACCATTTTGGGCTAACGGTATAGTTAGGTTTTTACTTCCATGTAATGAAAAACTATCTTTTAATAATGCTCTTACAATAGCGTTTCTTTTATTTGAATAACTATAAAGTTTTTGTACACTTTCTTCCCAGTTGCTTGAGTCTATCCATGCTAGTTTAGAAGCTTTTGTCCATTGTGAATTGCTCCAAAAGTCATAGTGTCTTTTGATTTCTGGTTCAATTTTAGTTTTTAAAGTTGTAATCTTTTTATTTATATTTTCAGGTAAGAAAATAGTGTTTAGATATGTAGTAAATCTAGATGTAAACTTGTTTCTAAAAGTTTTATTGTCTAATAATTTATTATAAATTATGTTTTCACTATGTTTTTTTGCTAAAGAAAAAGTATCTATATTTACATTATCGTCAATCATAGTACCAAACCCAAAGTCTGTATCATATAAAAGCCATCTCCACTTTCCTGAAACTGATCTCTCTTTCCAAAATTTCATGTTTCTTTGTGGCCAGTCTGTGTTTGCTATAAAGATTTCCATTATTTCATAGTTTATAAGTTCATCTATGTCTATTTGATTTTTTACATAGTTATAACTTTCTTCATTTGATAAATCATTGTTTTCTATATAGTTTAAAAGATTTTGATAACTTGTATCATCACCACTTGCTACTTTTTCACTACCAACTAGTAAGTCGATTTTTTTTGAATTTACTCCATAGTTTGCTTCTAGATAAGCTTCATTTGGTTTTTCTCTCAAGTTTAGTATACCCCAGTAGTTTCCGTTTAGAAACACAACAGTTGGATTGTATGAAACATGGTTAATGTTTTTTATATCTTTAGCTACGGTTTGAAATAAACCATCTCTTAACATTGTCCATTCCCAATCATTTCCAGAGTCTCTTAAAACAAAGCTTTTGATTTTTTTAATATTTGGTTTATCTTCAAATAGTGGATAAGTTATAGATTTTGCACCAAACTTATCTTTTGTAAATATTGCAAATGACTTTTGAGGATTTGTTCTACTTCTTGCTCCTGAGATTCTTATGCCAATGTTTTCAGAAACTTGTGATTTACCATCTTTTATGTATTCTATACTTGCAGGACGCATCCATTTTTGCATATAGTTTGCACTTTCTAATCCACCTTCATATACTGGTATGGGATTAGTTTTACCACTCTTATCTGTGCCAAGAACATAAATACCTATTTTATCATCATAAAGATATTTGTTATCAATCGCTATAGAAACAACAGGAAGAGTTATGTTTTCATTTATGAGATATGTATGGTTTTTTACACTACTTAAAAACTTACCATCTTCTAGTCCTCTAGCTCTGATAACTGTAGTTTTGCTAACAGAAATTGGTGAAGAATAGATAGTTGAGTTTTTAGTTGGGATAGAACCATCTGTTGTATAGTAGATATGCCCACCATTTTTTTGAGTTAAAGTCAAAGTTTGAGTATTTGCATAGAAACCACTATCTATGGAAAAATCTGGTTTTTTACTTTTTTTAGATGATGAGTTTGGATTTTTATTTGCTGATTTTAATGTCGGATTGAAAAAGAGCATTTTCCCATCTACAAATGAAGCAGAAATGTCACTTTTTTGTTTTATAAATGTTATGTCATCTATGATATTTAATCCTGCATCTGAAAAGATGATACTGTCACTTTTAGCAGATAGTTTAAAGTTAGTATGTATATCTTTTTTATCACTATTTTTTTTATCGGCCCATATGATTTTATATCCATGTGATGGTATGGTTGTATCATTAGGGATAGTATACTTGTCTAGAGATTTTTTATCATCGCTTAGATGATATCCCCCAATATCTATCTCTTGGTTACTATAGTTATATAACTCTATCCAGTCGGAAAATTGTCCAAAATCAGGATCTATAGATGTGTAGCTGTTTGCTGCAAGAAATTCATTTATATGTACGCCTTGTCCGCTGTTTACAATATTGTTTATGATTATTTTTCTTTTTATTGTTGTAGTTTCACCACTTTCATCAGTGATGCTATACTTGATAGTTTGTTTTCCAGTTTTTGAAGTATCTATAGTTGTTGTACTTACAGTTATAAGAGAGGATATATCTTCTCCTACATCATTTTTAGCTGTTGCTCCTAAGTCTTTATATATTTCGTTTATATTTAAATAGTATGTATCTTCTCCATTTAGAGTTATTGTTTTTAATTCTCTAGTGTCTTTTAGAAGTTCTAGTTTGGGCTCCAATTTATCTGTAGTTTCACCACCACATGCAGTAAATAAAATAAAAATATATAAAAAAATAATGCCTTTAAAAATATACATTACAAAAGTTCCTTTTGGGTAAAAATAACTTTTATCCTACAAAAGAACACTTAAAATAATCTTAACACATTGAGTATATTTAATATATTGTATTTTTAACCCAAATTATCAAATAATTTGGGTCTTTTTATGGAGGTTATTGAAACTCTGGAGTAATAGAAATATCACTATCTAGTTTGATTTGTATCTCTGGGTTAGTTTTACCGTTTGACCATTTGACAAATATATGTCCATCATTTGGTATGGCCTTTAAAGATACTGTTGCATGTTTGAAGTATTTACCATTGTAATCATGGTTAAGTGGTACACCGTCTATTTTTATCTTACCGTTAGTAGCTGTTTGTATATCAAGTGTACGACTACTGCCACTAACTTCTAAATAACTATGCATATAATTTTTTAGATCTCGGTCTCTGTTTGTAAAGAAACTTTTAAAGTTTTCTACATTATTAAACCAATCATTATAAGTGTAGCCATGAATTCTAGGATCTAGTTTATTCCACTTTTCAAAATGTCGTTTTGCTTCAGGGATTAAAGGTGCTTTTAATTCTTCTACTAGTTGTTTTATTCTGTTTGGTTCAAATATAGTATTTAGATATGTAGTAAATCTACTTAAAAATTGATTTTTAAAAGTAGGGTTCTTCATAAGTTCTCTGATGAGAACAGTTGAACTTTCTGGACTTGCTATGGGTGATGGAGCAGGTGTTTCTAAAACTTGTTTAAATGTATTGTCATCTGCTGGATTTTGGTTACCAAATCCATCATCTGTATCAAACAGCATCCATCTCCACTTAGCCCCATCTTTTTTCTCTTTCCAATACTTTATGTTTTGTCCAGGCCAATCCCAGTTTCCTACATATAGTTCAGTTATATAATAGTTCATAAATTCGGTAAGGTCAATTTTTTCTATAGCTCTTTGATAGTATTTATCATTTTCCATGTCATGATCTTTTACATAGTTTTGTAAAGCAACATAGTCACTTTCAGTTCCTGTAACTGCAACACCATCTCTTCCAACTATGTCAAGATTGTCTCCATCAACACCATCATGGTTAGCTTCTATATAGTTTTCATTCATCTTCTCTCTTATGTTTAAAACTCCCCAATATTTACCATTTATAAAAGTAATAGTTGGTTGGTAAGATTGATAATCTATATCCATGTTACCTTTTATCATAGCTTGAGTTGTAGCATCTCTCATAAGTAGCGTTCTATCACTTCCTGAGTTTCTCAAAACAAAACT
>JAUTBZ010119422.1:0-16294 GCA_032361785.1 Lepetodrilus galriftensis
TCTGTAGTTTCTGTCATGCGTAGGACAGAAAGTACAGACAGAACAGCTAGAAAGGAGCAGCCCCCTGTCCAGAATGTGCGTCCAAATCTGTCAATGGAACACCTCCCCAGTTCTATATAGGAAACTATCTACAGATATAGTGATTGAATTGTAAGATATGATATAATATTATTAGGTACAAGTTTTCCGGTTCTTAAAATACAAACACGATTGCGGTTCTTTAGATAACGATTGCGGTTCTTTAGATAATGATTGCGGTTCTTTAGATATTGAAACGTTTACATCATATAATAAGATCGCTTGTTATGTCGTGTGCGATATATTCACGCTGGAGGCACATACGAGAACAGTAGATATTGACACACCGACGATCGTATAGTGCATGAAGTAGTGTTTATTGTCAGCTATTATCTTTTCGCACAGGGGATTTAATGAGCACAATAATGATGTATGGCTAAGTAGTGACGTTGTGCTTCCCCTGGGGATGTGAGACATTTGCACGTGTATCCAAACTAACTAACAGGGCTGTCTTCCCGTGTGGGCGGTACGCAGACAGAAAAATCACACGACAACGGATGTTGAATTCGCACTAAATTAGGCTTCTGAGTCTGCGGCAAGCTTGCCCTTACTTTTGCTAGAATTGCTACTTATGTTTTGGTTAAATCATTTCGCTGAAGGGCCCGTTTTGCTGTCGCCGGGTTGACGGTTTAGGGCTGACAAGTTAAGACAGGTAGCATTGTCGTAACCTGGGAGCAGAGCCGGGGTGCCTTGCGCCGAGATCAGCCCCCGGGCGTGTGGGTGAGGGGGAGAGCGTCGGGGGGTAACGATCGCTCATTAAAAGAGTCGGACTAAGCACTGGAGATCGCTGACACGGCGAGCTAAACGCAATTTTGTTACGAACTACCAAAAACCACGTTAGTTGTGCACAAGACGACGGTATCTCACTGCGATGGTAGCCGACAGAGAGGGGTCGGGGAACAAGGGGTCGGGTGGAGGGGGGTTGGGGTTTATGGACACGTGACTAGTGTAATTTCACGGTATGTGCCCCGAAAAAAATACTAACCACTCTAAGTGAAATTAAAGAATAGCAAGCGAGCTCATTAGGTTCTCGAGTCTATCGACACTCATTTAGGGATAGGGCTAATGTCCAACGCTTCACTTCACCCGCCGTCCGCTGTTCATTTCAGGGTGGCACAAGCGATCAGCAACGATCAGCAGAGTGTCCTGATCCGACACACGCTAAGTCAGAGATGAAATGAATCCAGAAACCCTTGACGAAATTAAATTAAACATTTGACAAATAAACTGGAAACTTTCACACATTATGTCGGGCGCGACGCATTTTTCTCATGTGCGCTTATCTCTTTCTAAAATATCGCAGACAGACAGACAGACAGACAGACAGACAGACAGACAGATATTTTATTTACGTCTCACCCTGTATATATTTTTTCTTCTATATATACAGTAAAAATGCATAGTCATATACAACATATAATATATATACAAGCCATTCTAAAATAATGTAGGTTTCAGCTTGGTTGATATCGATAACAGACGCAGTGCAAATAGCAAGTATAAATATGTTGTACTATTCAGTCGCTACACACACTCAGGCTAGAACACCGGGTAAAGGGTTTCCAGTAGTTACTTTTAGATATTACATATAATACCATCAGTATAATTTATATCTTGATTGACTTCTACCTCTGAGATTATAGTCTACCATCTATACTATGCATGGAGTATCTGTACTGTAGACGTTTCTGATTTCTTTTAAAAGCATGACACATATGTTTATTTACCTTTGTAATAAACTAAAACATTAATATCTGTCTACACTGTGAAATGGTAAAATAATATTTATCTCATTAACAGTTTTTAAAAATACGTTCATTGCATAATTGAAGTTAAAAGGTTATGCTGATTGCCAAACGTTATATACTGTTACATTTCTAGTTTTTAGCAGTAGTTTTCTCATTTATTTTAGCATTAGATATCACGTTCCTCTCTATAATGACATAATCGTCATATAGTAATATCAATAATTATCATACACGGTTCCCAAATGTTAGATTCATTTATGCTAATTATACGACACTATACGTATATCATCACGGCTTAAAATGGTATCAGCGATACTATGATACTGTAACATTATTCTATATATTCGTACTTATCGGCATCCGTGATGAAATTAACACAATATCAGCACCGAGATGCCTTCAATTCTGTTCATAATAGACACATTGACACTTCAAGTAGGTATGCTGAGTTCGCTATAAAGTAATAACAATAACGGTGTTCTTGATACTGACAGGGCACGGAGTGAAATGTACATGACACACAGGCACCTAAGCACACAGCTAAACTCTCTCCAAAGCACATCAAAGTAGAATAAATCTGCTGTATTTTGTTGTCATTATTTGCAGATTAATATATGCTTTCTATAGCTTTTCAATGGCTTCTGCGACGTCTATGGGAAGCTAAGTCGCGAGGCTAGTGTCTGTTCCATTGCCTTGTTGCATTATTGCATTGGACTGTATGGGAGCCATATGCGAGGAGTTGGTGCGGGTATTGTTATTTAGCTAGTGCTCGGGAGGCCTTTACTTTGAAACATACGAGGAGCACTCTGGTCGTTCACTGACAAATGCCGTTCTGTTGCTAATACCTGTCATCTATAGCTGTATGTTTACATATTTGTTAACAACGTTTACAAGGCGGAGAGTTGCTATTTGTTTCTGATTTTCTTGCCAAGTTCACACGAATGTAAAGCGGTTAAATTCATATCGCAAATGCAATTAGTTTTCATATATTATAATAAGATATAGATTAAGAAATACTTTTCTCTACAGATCCGGTTGTCAGTTACAAAATATGTTAATATTAATATATAAACTCACAACAACAAAACACACGCACATGACCAATGTCAATTGGAAATATATATAATGGCCAGTGAGTTGTTGGGAAGAATAGTATTAATAATAAATAAATAATTATATATTTTATTGTCCATTATATAGTTTGATGCATGTATGAACAAAATACTATCATATATGTTGAACAAACGAAACTCAACCGTCAGATATAGGTACGTCGTTTTAAGTATTAGAATAATGAAAATAATATAGGTAATATATAATATTTTCAAGATTACACCTATGTCCATGCACTGCGACAATACTATTTCATAATGGAATAATACTTAAATGTACCAGGACTTGTATTTGAAAGAGTACTCGTCATCATTATTTTCAAATAAGACAAACCTGGTCCTCATTAATAAATCCACATTTGGCCAATAAATTATGACGCATGCGCCAATCATTCTGCGAGCGTATTCGCCTGGGACAGATTATACTCTCTTAGGTATTTTATACGAATTATTTTAAATGTGGCCAAATAAATTCAAATTTTGAAAATAATTAGCACAGACATTTATTGTGATTAATTACGTTTTCAGTGTGTATTTTAACGTTTTCCTCTTTGTATACACACCAAGGAAATTAAATTAATTCCGCAAGTGTGTAAACAATTCCTAAAATGTAGTTGGAATTTCCACTTTTTCAAATATAATATGACAAATGTTGATCGAAAACATGTGCTATACTATATTATACTTTAAACTTAATTCATCTGGATACTTTGTATAATATATATCTCTATAAGTGTGTAAAAAGTACAAAACGCACAACTCGAATTTTAGTCAACGCGTTTAGTTAATTGGTGTATGTAAATAGCTTTAATGTAAAACTGGACGTGTGAATATTGTATAAACTTAGAAATTACCATTATAACTCTTCAGATATTAATATAAATATGATTACCTTATGTCAAAAATATTGTCAGTCGTAAATATATCGTGATGGGCAATTTGTTCTCTATTAAATACTGAAATCATGACTGGAAACCTAACATCATATTCCATATAGAAATAGTAATGATCTGAATATATCTATTTCATCACTCTCCTAGCTTTATACATTCTAGATTCATAGCCAATGATAATGCCCTGTTATCACATTACATAGTCGTTCCCTAATTGATGCAAATGAATTAAACTCGCTTAAAATTCTATGCATAGTTTCGAAGTAAATGTGCATAAATTGCTACACATTCCGTTGAAGATGAATACATTCTATTTTAATGACATGTATTAATTCCTACAGTGATACAAAGCACCGCAAACATGTGCAGTCATAGTTATGTCATGTATTTCATATTATTGGCACAAAATGACATATAAAATTAGTAGGACATGGGAAAGCGTCCACAGGTATGATGCGCCGACAAAGGTATGGTATGAATAATCAAGCGGCTTAAATTGTCACAGGTTTAATTTTAGTGATATTTTGTCAACAAAATATTCCGACAATCACCGTACTGACACGCCGTCCAAAGCTTTAAATTCCACAAGTATCCACTCAGTTGATAGTGTATATTAAAGCTATACGTGTATTCTCATCTATAGGGGGTTTGATTTATTCGTGTTTTAGCTAATAAAACCATTGAGCGGAAAATTGTGACCATTTGCCCAACCGTAAAGAGAACAGAGGTCCGACGAAATATACCAGCGCTCGTGCTGTGCCATGGGGTAGCTTAATGTCGCCGTCTTTCTCCTAATTGTTGGGCGGTAATAATTAAATCCCGTGTTAATTAAATCAAGATGTCTTCTAAGACACTGTAACACTTTCCGATGCGGTAATATTCCTGTCATATTTGACGTTATTTTATGACCTGAAGTGGTTGCAGTCTGGTGTAAATGGTGCCGAATGCCTACACATCATTTCGACAACCGTGATGACATTTTCAGATGTTCATTTCATGAAATCGACATGGCTTGTGAAGCATATAATACAATTTCTTAACACATAATATTATATACAATTTTAGTGTCAGTTTCAGCAACTAAATACCATTGGAAAAATACATTCAGAACTACGATAAAAATTTCAAAACGTATGTAACAAACGTTACAGCATGTATTCCTCGGAGGCAGAACCAATGTAAAAGAGCGTAGAATTTCTACCGACTCCGACGGTCTTTGGTAAACAAAAACCACGTATCCAATAAGTGCGGATAGTTCCTTACTCCAATAGACAAAACTACACACTGGAGTTATTCTTCGTCAATGAGCTCACGTTGATGCTTATATCAAATACTTCATTTGCACAGAAATCGGTTGCGGCATTGTATGTGATGTGATATCACCCAGCTCGCAGTCTTTAGCTGGAAGCACGGCGATTTTAGGTAGCGAAGTCGAATTTGCGCGGTGTAGGGAAGCCCGAGCGGTGATTGGTCGACGAATGCTTCCCGATTACCCTCGAGTATTGGGACTGTCAATGGGCGGGATCAGGGGAGGTGCAGACGAGTCCATTAATTTCCAGTGTGACCTATGGGCGGAGTAACGTGTCCCCAGTATTCACATGTCTTTTTGACAGTATCTCTCTTTACTTCGATGGTAAACAGTAAAGAAATATAGTTCACACACGTTGTGACAGACGGAGCTTTCGGAGTATTGGGAATTCTTCATTGACAACCAGTTAGGTCAATACATAGTCTAGATACGTTTTCCCAATGTGCTTGAAAAAAACACGTGGGAAGCCTATATTAAATTAGTGCCGGGCTGGTAATTTAATTCCGCCGAGTTTAGTTACTAGGAGCGACTGGCGCCGAACCGATTTTCCTTGCATGCTCAGTTTTTCTGCCGAGGAGAGGTGAATGCTATCGCATGGTTGATGTTATCTTGCGCTGCCATTTATAGGAAAACGGCGGACGGGAAAAGCTGAGGCTTGGCGAAAAACTATTACCGCGCAATCGAGATAAACAATGGGAAAATTCGATACGACTGATGTGTACGGACAGACTTCGGAGGACTTCTAGCTAGGGGTATTCCAACGTACGTCGAGAAAAACTCTTGGATAAGCTTGGGAGCTTCGTTCCGTGTAATTTCCACAGCATCTCGGTGGCCGAGCGCATCTCCAGCACTTTTACTGAGGAACTAAGCACACTGGAAACGCAGAACCCCTACTGGTTGAAGTCAGATCGCCCAAGGCAGGGCAAACCTTGACAGCTCATTTGTTATCCCGTTCTATAGTAACCCAGGAGTGATTGACAGATTTAGTGGTACTAGCTATAGCTTGCGACAGGCCAGTTGTTAAACTAAGGTTGCGATGACGGCGAAACCAACGTGTTTGGATGTATGGAGGTTTACGGTGTTTGACAGTTTGTTTCTTCATTGACAGGACACTGGGATTTGTTTATACCTATCTTGCGGAGGAAGTGTAAAAACTTACGCAATATCTGGACTTAGATTCGAGAGTGGAGACGCTCTCCCCTACTACTCGATGGCTCAAAGGGTACGTACCTTTTTCCTTGTTGTCTTATAATAGTGAAGTTTACGACCACCACTCATGTTTATAATATTTATGAGAAGTTGATACTGTGTGTAAGGTGTGTATATTTGTTGCAGTTTGACAATGACCTCCCACACTACGGGAGTATGGATCTAGCTATGTACTCCGACCCCCACCGGTCTCTGCCGAGCCACCCCCTAACCCACTCCTCGGCCAGTTTGAATCATGGCCCGTCCCCCATACACCAGTACCCACCATACTCATCCAGCAACAGTATGCCTGGTGTCATGTCAACACAAGACAATCAACTAAAGCGGGATAAAGATTCAATATATTCGTAAGTACACCCGCAAGCATTTACTATCGGCAGTGTAGTCCAAAGTTTAGTACGTAAATGCAGCACGTGGACTACCAGGCTTAGTCTGAGCCGATACCGTAACACCGTAACACCGATCGAATGGTTTGGCTCGGCTCTTTCCGGGATTATTTTGACAAAATGAGTCTTGACACTTGTTTAGTGGTCCGATCTTTGCTATGCGTCTCTCTAAATGACACACACAGACACCAAGTCGCGGTGTTCTATGACCTAGAAGGCCGACATTCTCTAATAGTCTTGGAAATACTCTACCGAGCTCTTGTAAACAGCGCCCCACAAAATGGCCGCCGTTTGTGATGGTAAAACATAACTGTATCTCTTTCCCCCTTATTTCAGACATGCTCTTTTCCCGCTACTCGCATTAATATTTGAAAAATGCGAGTTAGCCACATGCACCCCACGAGAACCTGGAGTAGCCGGTGGTGATGTATGTTCGTCAGAATCATTCAACGAAGATATAGCTGTCTTCAGCAAACAAGTCCTCGTATGTATTATCCCGTTGTTATTCGATTTGCAATTTCAGTAATAATTCTCAATTATACCCCAGTCATTACGGGAGAAATCTGATCCACTTTCCAATAGCTTACGCCCATCAAATGCATCTGCAATTCTAGGTCATTGGATTTTTTTTTAGAACAATTCCAGTATAATCATACAGCCTGGAAATATTAAACCAAGTCGGTCCGGCGACGCATTGTAAATTAATGATTTCCAATCAAACGGGCACATTTCATTACTTGTTTAGATATTCGCCTTCGATCATAGACAATAGCGGGAAAGTGAGAATTTTATTATTGTAACCTTGCACAATGCTTCAATTTATTGTCTGTCTTTTATTTCATCACTGCTCGCTCCAGAATAATAGCGCTTTGCTGGAATAATGAGAGACATAATAAAATAAAATGTTCGGGATGGATGTTCCAATGCGATTTGGGATAATTCAGTAGATAGGACCCAATACTTAACGTCGATGTTAAAATCGGACAGGGATATGAATGAAAGTAGATAACCATTTTTGTTCGAGCAGCATGTAATAATGTCAAATTTATTCGGTGATGGCTGTAATAAAAATAGGACCCTGTTTTAGTCACACATGCGACTGCCATTTCTACCATCGTATTTACAATGTTATTACTTTCTTTCCTGTTTCTAATTTTTCCTTGTCAGGCACGGTCGGAGAAACCGTTCTTCTCTGCAAACCATGAGCTGGACAGTTTGGTATGTTTTCAGTTTTATTCACCCCCGAAATCATCAGTAATTTACGTGCTTCCCAATCGGAACTAATAACGAGCATTTCTCCTCGTCCCCAATGCACTATTGTGGCCTAGTCGATAGAGATTTGTGATACGGAACGGTCTAGATTCATCAACTACAAGTGCCACCCTTCTAAATGACCGTTTTGGAAATTTCTTTCGCAAACGGAGCGAGTAGTTTGAGCTTCTACTTGGCCATGTTTTCGCTAGAAGGTCGAATTCGCTCAGCCCCACTAATGAACCATAAGACACTGGGGAAATTCTGAAAATAGCGTCAGGAACGAGAATTTTACTCTGGACTGATTCTAGCCCAGGAAAGCCTTCCAGATGGTTTTATGGCTGAACCTCCGTTGGGGAGACGGTCTTTCAAAACAAAAGACTACATGTAACCGATATGTCTCGGCCTTCCCCGTCTATACTTGATTAGACCCCGACTCACAACCATCCCCCAGAAACGATACTTTTAGGGCACAAGTGTTAGAGAACCCAAGAGGCATAAAATAAAATAAATTAAACTGTAATTGGCATCTGGTTCGGATGGAAATTGAGAGCTCAAATTCGCCCCCGGTATCTTCCGAATTTTCTTTCACAAATTTAAAGCGTTTTCAATTAATTCTATATTTTATATACGTTGTCAGATTTCTTGTTTATGAGGGAAAATAAACGTGAATATTGGGGAATTATTTTTCAGATGGTTCAATCAATCCAGGTGTTACGATTTCACCTGTTGGAATTAGAAAAGGTGAGTAGAAATATTTACTAATGAATTATTTCCCTTTGCATGTAAATACAACCACGCAATGGTATATGGTATTGTATAGTTCACGCTAAAACGGACTAACAATACGTTCACTATCTCGTTGATAAAATCGCATGTCCGGTACAGGTGACATTCGTATTATCTTGGTGTCGATTTCAGCATACGTCAAGAAATTGGCAACAATAGCATATTGCGACAATTTTGGGTTAAATCTATAATCGTGTATGCTCCTTAACATCATTGTTATTTCGTGAATAGGTAAATTGTAAATACGTGAGACTAGTAGTATTACACGAGCGCGTTAATTCTACACATCGTTTTAGAGACCGTGTTGATTAATAAATATATGGTTTAAATATTTATGAAAATTAAGACAAGCGCGACAGTGGTATACGGTCGTGAATGTGGTCACTTCCTTGACGATAACGGTATGAGATATAGACAAGAAATTTTCATTCATTGATAACAGCATTTCCGTCTAGTTTATGCAAACATACAAGACCCGGGAGATAGCAGGGAAGTAGGCCTTGCCACTTTACGCTCCCATTTAAATCCCCAAAATAGACGCCTTAATTCAACGCATTTTATAACTGTTTATTAACAACAATAAATACTGGTTGTGTAAAATATTATTAGTACTTTGTTTTTAATATTTATGAATGCTTTTAGACCGTGTGCTAGGCGTGGATGTTAGTAAAAGCTCGCGGCGAAATGGGAAACGGGGATTGTTTTGGTCAATGCCTCGCGCGGTAATGGCGGATTCTAGCAGACGATACATGTTGGTCGTGTTCCGTGTTCCAACTGATACAATAAAGCCGGGCCCTGTTCACTGCGTTTAGCCGTGATCTGCATTCGAACGACGTTAATAAGGCATGGGGATTACTAATCTAATAAATGAGGAAAAATCCCTCTTCGAAATGTATGCCGACTTTGTCCATTTCGTTGACCAATTTTCGAATCGAAATTTCAGATTTGCGAATTAGCCAAGGACTTTCATTTCCCTGAGTATGATGCATGCGTATTCATGTGATCCTGTTTTCGCTAATTAAATAATACAAATGTCAGAATGTTTTTGTACATTTTCTCGAGATTGGGATTATTTATTTTCCAGGTGCACGAACTATGTGACAATTTTTGCCATCGGTATATCAGCTGTTTAAAAGGCAAAATGCCCATAGACCTGGTTATAGACGATAGAGAAACGGGAACTAACAGTACAGTGTGTAAAAGTTCATCTTCATCAACGACAGTGAATTCTACAAATTCAGATAATCCCACAGATCATAACGCAGAGACGAATAATCAAGAGCAGGTAAGACAGTCAATATTTTGTTTACTTTCTATCGTATTAATTTGTTATTATTTTTCACGGTCGCAGGTGTCCTTGTTTATATAAATCATAGCCATAACAAAGTGTCATGTTGATGTCGGTCACCGAAAGTCGCTATACTGTCACCTCTAGCTAGCATATCGATATGTATACATTACTCGTTATAAAATTCTCTAAACTGTTCATCTCATGTCGGTGTGTGTAACTTATCTGTAAATGGTATATAATGAAACTATTTGGGGTTTTTATGGTGATTTTGTTTGTTCAACGGTCACTTTTAAGGCAAGAACAGTGATTTTTAAAACCTCCGGCGCCGGCAAGTGATCAAGTTTACGACTATTAATGAATAAAACTCTCAATAGGCCTATCGTAAAAATGACATTGGATGGTCGAGTCATAGTGCCTTGCATTCTCTGTCTTTACCTGCGACATCGCCTTGCTGCATGCGGGACATACATAAAGATTTTACGCTAAGGATATATAAATTTATTTGAACATCATTTTCCGATAATTAAACGTTCTCGGAGAATTGAATTACCACAGATAAACAAACCCGTGAAATTGATATATTAACTGTGATGCTGTTTAGAATGTTTTGTAAAAGGTTCAGTTTATTGCGGTTTTGAATTATTTTTCTGAAAATTGTACAAACTGTCATAAATGCACAATATATTTTATTCTCTCAAAGCTTTACGCAAATATTTTATACTAATGCATTTAGTAATTGCAAAACTAGTAATTTATTGGTGTACTTTGCGGGTTGGTTGTTTTACGTTGATGTTTCATAGAGACTGACTACAATTAATTTTGTCATAGATACTGCTTAATAAGACGTGTTGTTCTGCTGTCTTCTTAATTTTTAAAGCCAATGTAAATTGGCATAACTAATGTAAACTACTTCATCATTTGATAAATATTCCATTTTACTCGTGCAGGGATCTTAACATTAATACACTGCGTGTAGATTTCCGTTAATGTTGAAACTTACACTAGTTAGATATTAATGGGGCTTCGTTATCTATGAAGACAATTGTTGTAGGGGACCCTTGAGACTTCCTCTTCACTACTCGTCTTGTTCCAGAATTTATTTGATTTTTCTCCGTGAAATTCAATTAGCGTACCTAAGGGATCATTCTAAAATCTTCACTTATATTCTTACACAGTTGGAAACGCTTACTTACCAGCCGTTAATTTTACCGCTAAAATTCCCATTGTATTTAATAAAACACAATTGTGAACAGAGTGCGCTTCTAAATTTCAGTAGTGGATATTATTACCCGGGTTATCAAGTTTACAGTAGTTTCAGTTATTTGTTTGGGTATAGCGCTATGCTTTCGCGTAATCATAGGTCATTTGAACTTCGGTTGATGGTATTTTATAAATGTCCACAAGGGATACTAGGATAGTCTTCATGGGACTAAAATATGTTGTTTTTCTTCCACTTTATAGAACGGATAGAACGGAGATCGCAAATAGAAATGACGACTAGAGGTTGACCAAGTTTGAAATCGTGTTAGTACGTGTTTGAGTGCATTTAAAATGAGAACAATATGAAATCACACTAAGAGTTAATTTTCTGTGTTAGTTCACTGAAATTTCTTTCATACATCTTCGTGTCAAGAGTTGGATTTGCAAAGGATACTACCCTACCTATTTATTTTGCGAATTTCACCAAACTCGCTGAAAGAAAATACAGTTCGGCATGAAACGTTTTCACATGAAATTAATGGTGGGTAAAAATAAAGGCGTAAACACAATCAGGTAACATTTTATTGTCGCTTAAGGAATGGCTTTTTAATATTTCCGTGGGGTTTGGGGTGAACAGAAAAGTCATTCGTCATGCAATGCTTTGTGCGTTGAACAATTGACAAGTTAAGGAAATTTACCCTATTGAAATGTCACCCCTGTGCTTTGCGATATTTACATTTCCAACAACAATAGGCGCTACTACAACAGTTTAAATTCCAAAATAAAAACTTGTGAAAATAATTAAATAGATTAGGATAGTGCCTGGAGGCAAATCGTCTGGTCTGTGTGTCTTTCTGTCTTCTCTCTGTCGGGATGCATCTCTCGCTTAGTACCATTCTTGTAATTGTGTTTGCGCTTGACCATTTCTCTTTGTATCTTTTCTTCCCGTAATCAGTGCAAGGAACAAAAAGAGTTCAAAGTTAACGACTATAAAATGACCCATGGTAAAACGTTTATCTCTTTTCAAAGGCCGTGTTTGAGTTAACTCGTTGAGTTTCGCCGTGCAAAAGACGGTCAACTAGCCCATGGCAAAGAGCTCTTCTGGATAACCCCAGCAGCAATTGATAAGGAGTATACCCTGGTGCCTCTTGTATTATGCGTGCCCCTACCTGTACCAGCTGAGCCCCAAACCCTGTATTTATAAATGCAAGGAAAGAAACACTGAAACTAGTAAGGGGGAATATTTAAATCGCAAATTGTAAAAATATGCGTATCTATCTAATTTCATTGTCGATGTAATCCTAAAGCTTATCATTGCTTAGAATTGACAAGGAAAAAAATGTATTTCTTCTTATCTTCAATATTATCTGCTAATTAGGAAGCCTCTCTTGAGATATGAAATTGTTGATACTGGCAGCCATTTAGCCACTTAAAAACAATTCATGATTTGCTTATTACGAAGGGGATTTTCTTAGAAGGTTTTTGTTTATATTTCTATAAGTTTTATTTGGAAGGTTGATGCGTATTATACATTTCAGAAATCACCTGTCGTCTATTGACAAGTGTCAAATGATGTAGTCGTTCTGTGTGATCAATTAAAGATAAAATAAATTGATTTTGCTCAAGCTTTTGATCTATTAGCCCAATAGGAGAAATGAATTGTCTGACAGGCTAGTTCAATTATTCTATCTTCTATGGGAATGGTTGCTAAATAGGTATGGCTGTTTCTTGATTTGTATATAAGACACTTTATAAGTAAGGCGTTCTGTGAGTTTACAATCCACATATGTGAATATACCAGTCTAAAGTTTATTGAATCAACTTCTCTAAATTACATTGTAATGTTTCTTCTGTTACATTTGCTAGTTTCATGATAAAAAAAATACTTAAATGAAAATTTTAAATTGCATTTTGAGACATTATAATATATTGTTTTAGATTTATTTGTACATGTATATTGTCAAATGGGATTTTATTCACCATAGGTGCAAGGTTGTCAAGTAAAACAATCTGTTTTAAAGATTTCTGAAGATAACTTTTGGCATGGCAATAAGAGTGAATTTAACAATTATATTGCACACATACAAAAAAATAGGTCATTTCTTAAAAATCATTTCCTATGTTGTAATATATTTTTAACAGCTTGAAAAGTCTATTTTGCACTAAGAATTGTGTCTCAAACTGTAGCTGCCACAGCTGCTAGTAACAATATAACAGAAGTGAAATTTGAGAAGACAAGTGTTAGAGTAGCATGAATGGGAGATTTTATCTTTCAGACTTGGAATATAGTCCTAGATTCGCTCTGGCTGTTGGCCCAGTCAGACCAACACTCGTATTTATTATCCTAAATGGTCTCTACTTACCATTGTGGTAAATTAATTCTACATATTGAAACTTGAATACTAGTTTTTATTTGTTTTTGACATTTAATTATATGTTAATTGTTTTAGAATAAACGCTAATAACATGTGTTGTTTATGTAAGAGCCACTACTGATTCACTGCTCCAGGGAGAATAGAATAAAGTAGATGATGTTATGCTTGAGTGGCAATGTATACACTGACTCTGTGGGATATGGCTGCTATTTATAGAAAGTACTAATGTTATTTTCCATAATTATGTGTTCATGGTGGGAGATTGTATCAATGGGAAAGACCGTTGATTATAATTTCATCACTTATGAATGTTTGATTTGTGGAGTAATAATATGAATGAATTTTCACATGGTCTGTAGAAATACAAACGATTTGATTGACAGGGTAGATTGAATATTCAGTGTCAGTTTCACTAGATGATACTAAAGTTAAAATAGTTTCTGCCTTTCTCTCTGGATTAATACCCAAGTAATGATTGACAACTTGATTCAGTTTTTAATATTGGAAATTGACATATTACTTGGAATATTTTGAAGCTTATTCAAAATCTGATGGAGGGAAAAAAACACAGTCCTGGAAACAGATTTAAAAGAAGGAAAGAAATATCGACAAATTAAGAGATGCATATTGTAGTTAAATTTGATTTAATTAATGTTTTTCACAACTTTTTTTGCTTCTTCCTTCTTTCCATCTACAATATTTTCATTACGGAATGAACAGAGTAATCAGATATTTCTGATGCATTCATTGGGCAATCCTGACCCTATCCACTGCTATCAGAAGCAGAAAATGTTCCCCCGAAAAAAGACAAGAGAGAATACTTGAAAAAAGATCCAGCTGTCAAGAGTTTTAGAAAACCTTCTCCTAAGTGGGGATTTTTCAGTCGCCTTTCCTGAAATCAATAAAGTGATATAGATTCAAAATCGCACACCCTGGAAAAAATGTATTGCATTTTCCAATAGTCTCCAACTTCGCTAATGGCTGCTTTTCCTTACTTTGTCAGCCAGGTCAATTCCATTGGCCCGTCTCAATCGACAGAGACGACTCTCAAAAGGTCGAGAGAAATCGCCAAATGAGATGCTGACACCTCCAATGTGGAAACTTTGACAGGTTTTTTTTTGAAAAAAAGAATTGGGAAAGAAAAATCTGAAAATTTGGTGTCTCAAAGATCAAAAGAGTGTTTCCTCTTTAGATTAGCATCTTCAGATTCAAGATCATTTTATGGAGTTTCATTGAATATTTTTGGGAATATATAAAAAATAAATTCAAGCTCAATAATCTACATTATTTTATGTATATTGATTATCTTTGAAATGGAAATGTCATTTAGAGTAGTTAGGAATATATACATTATTTAGAACATTTCTTTTAATTTTCTAATCTGTTAAAATGCTATTTAAATACCGGTAGTCATACATATAGGACTTAAATTAATCTGCGTGAATACATGTTTTTCTGTTCATCCATTTCCAACAATAACAAATAATCCTAAAACAGTAATAGAGCATATTATAATATATAATACAAAATTCATATATTATTATATTTTTTCCAAATATATAAGTCATTATAAGAACATGTAATGTTTGTAATGAGAACATGGTTTCAATTCTTATTCATGAAACTGTATTAAGTCTAGAAAGGTTAGAGATAAACTCTAGTGGACTTTGTTGTGTGTTACCTAGTGTCCTTATATTGAGGCTGGCCTTATCTGTGTTGGTATAGTGGGAGTTGTGCATGTATGACTATCTGGTAATCAATCATCATAAACTTTCCCCTTGCTTCATGCCCTCTCCTGACATAGATTACAGCTGTACCTACATTTCTAGCCACAGTTTATACACATGTCATATAATGTTCACTGCCCAGCCATAGTAGCCAATTGTATTGATGAAGTATATTATGAGGGAACTAAACATTTCAGGTGGAAATTTGTTTTATTTATTTTTGGTACAAAACTGATCATCCAATAATAATGTATGTTTTAATGCAAACACATAGAATAAAGTAATCCATGGATATGTATATTATTAAAATGTCTAAATAATAATATAAATATATGAATTTTATGTTAAGGATATAAAGCAAACACATAGAATAAAGTAATCCATGGATATGTATATTATTAAAATGTCTAAATAATAATGTAAATATATGAATTTTATGATGAGGATATAAAAAGCAATATAATAGTGGTAGATAATATTTCTGTACATATTACCAGAATGTTGATAGTCCAAATAAATGTAAACATAATAAGAAATACAGTTAGTCTACTAAGCAGCCCCTGGGGTCCAGAGGATAAGCATGTATGACTACATGATAATTAATGAGAGAGTTGTAGGCAGTCTATGCTGATGTACACTAATCCAGTGGTATGTATTTGTAGTCATCTGTTTATGGTGGGAAGAAAACCTGCAATAGTTAATGTTTAAGGTAAGACCCATTAATCAGATGAATTAGTAATGGTAATTTGTATACTGGGTAGGTAAACATTCACATCCCATTCTCTCTCTCTCTCTCTCTCTCTCTCTCTCTCTCTCTCTCTCTCTCTCTTTCTCTCTCTCTCTCTCTCTCTTTCTCTCTCTGTCTCTCTCTCTCTCTCTTTCACTCTCTCTCTCGTACAAAGAACTCTCTCTTTCTCTCTCCCTCT